>PVJN01001211.1:0-150596 GCA_004026805.1 Lasiurus borealis | reverse complement strand
ATCAATCAGACCGTCAAACCTCAGAGGGAAGGTAGGGGAGGTTACGGCTAAGGGGGAGAGATCAACCAAAGGAATTATATGCATGCGTATAAGCCTAACCAATGGACACAGACACCAGGGTGGTGAGGGCATGCATGGGGGATGCGGGGTATAAGGACACATATGTAATAATTAAAAAGAAATAACTTTATACAAAAGCTTGCCATTGTTTAATGAGCTTCTTGAGCCATTGTCTCACCTGGGCTACTACTTAATCAAATAACAAATTAAATGGCAAGAGATCAATATTTTTAGGTTTACTGCTTCATAAGTGATTTTATTACTATATACTTTATAATTTTTCTGTTTGTTAATTCTCACCCATGGATATTTTTCTATTGTTTTTTTAGAGAATTGAAGGGAAAGGGGGTGACACAGATATAGAAACAACATTGGTTGCCTCCTGTACCTGCACTTGGCCAGAATTGAACCTGGTACCCTTGGACCCTTAGTTCCTGAGCCAGCACTTTATTCACTGAGCCAAACTGGCTAGAGCTACAGTAAATTAATTTGCAAAATGAGACTCTTCCTATATCAAGTTTTTATTTAATTTTAATATATTTAACGTATTATTTAATTTTGGTATACAAATGATACCTCATCTCCTGAGTAATCATATTTACCAATTAAATGAGCTATATTTCTGTTATTATACAAGTTGTGTGTAAATGTTCATTCTTCCCTCTTGATATTAATTTTTTTTTTAATTCTCACCCAAGTATACATTTTTTATTCATTTCTAGAGAGTGGGAGGGAGGAAGGAGAATGAGGGGGAGAGAGAGAAAGAGAGATATTACTTGGTTGCTTTCCACATGTGTGCCCTTGATCAGAAATTGAATCCAATACCCTTAGTCTTAACCACTGAACAAACCATCCAAGATTTTCTAAGTTTTTGATCTTGCTTTCTAAAATCACACTGAATAAATTTATCCTATGTGATGTTGATTTCCTTAACTTCTTATCCTTAAATCAAGAAATTGTCTTTGTGTACTCATAACTTCCTCAATTTTCTTAGAAATTTATTTTGTTTTGTTTTGTGTTATCATTACTTCACCTGTACTTTCTTTAATGTCCTAGATATTCTCTGCATCTTTTATCTTTAGGCTTGTACTTATTTTGCTCTTTTGTTTTTGTTGCATCTTTAAGGCTCTGTTATCTTTCTTCATTAATCCCCTTTTCTTCCTTCTCTTGATAGGAATTTATTCAAAATACTATCTGTTATCTGATTGATTAATGCTTCACCTAATTTTCATAAATATTATAAAAATATTCCTTTTAAATATAAAATTAGGCAACTATAGCACTCACCTTGTTATTTTCCCGTTAGTCAGGAATCAATGTGATTTTTGTCTGATTTTCAATTTTTTAAAATCCATTTTTTCATATATGTTGTCTATTTTCATTAGTTTCTTCAATTCTGATCAAAGCCCAAGCACTGCTTGATATCTTATCTACTCTTTTTCATTTTAATCTATCTAGATTAATATAATTTTATTCTCTGTATCTGGAGTCCTTGATTACATTTTCATGCTGCCAATCATTTCTCCACTGAGGACCAAAAATTTTCTTGTGAAACAAATATGGTAATGTTTCTCTCCTTTACAGTCATATGCTTTTTATAAATATAAAATCTATGCTCAGTCTTTTGGCAAGCAAATCTTTCCATGACCTCTTCCCTTTCTATCTTTTGGGCTTCCTTTCTTATCATTTTCCTTTTTATGCCATGATCCTACTAAATCTCACTTTCCTTTTTGAAGAGAAATACTTCTGAGGATTTGTACGTTGTTTCTTATGTCTGAAACAATTATCCATCCAATTTTATTTTTCTTGATGAGCTCTTATTTATGTTGTAAGTTACATAAAAATTATATCCCTCTTTCTAAAATCTTTCCACACTCATCAAAGGATAATTTTTATCATGCTTGTTTTTATATAATCATTGCACTATTATTGCAGACTTTTCAGTGATGAAGTGTAATTTTTGTTTATCACGATAAAGACACAGGATATATATTTTTTATGTTTGTATTATCAAGAAACCCAAATATGCCAAAACTGGTTTGGCTCAGTGGATGAAGCGTTGGCCTGTGGACTGAAAGGTCCCAGGTTCGATTCCGGTCAAGGGCCTATATCTTGGTTGCAGGCACACCCCCAGTAGGGGGCGTGCAGGAGGCGGCTGATTGATGTCTCTCTCTCATCAATGTTTCTACCTGTCTATTCTTCTCCCTTTCTCTCTGTAAAAAATCAATAAAATACATTTAAAAAAAAGAAACCCAAATATATCATATAGCATAGTGCAAATTATTATTACTTTTTCTAGTCAGATATTCCAGCTCTTTATCTTAAAGCCACATAGTAAGTGTGCATGTCATGGCTTTTCTTTTGGTTGGGTGGGTCCATGTTACTAGTTATAGTCAATGGTTTATGAACAAAAAGGCTTCTGTATGTCTTAGATGGATCATCTGAAGAGAAACTCTTCAGAGCACCATTATCATTTCCACAACTAACTATGTTTAAAGGCATGTGTCCTTGACTGGGAATTGAATCCGATATGCTTTGGTATGCAGGCCATAGTCCTAACCATGGAGAAAAACCATCCAGGATTCTCTTAACTTTTGATCTTGCTTTCTAACATGACACAGTAAATTTAGCCTATGTGATGTGAATTCCCTTTATTTCTTAGTTATAGACTGATCCTTCAGCTTATATTCAGAATGAGAAAAACATGGGTCAGAGACAGTGACTCACTTGATGGATATTCACCATTATAAAAAAAAGTAACTCTGATATTTTAAACTAGTAAAAGGTTAGAGTTATTATATTTTTTTATGAAACATCATTCAGGCTATCCTGACTAATATTAATTAGATTCTCAATAAATGTTCATTGAATGTAAAAATAATTTTCACATAACTTATTGATTCATAAAGGTTATATATTAAATATTTGAAAAATATAACTCTGTAAAATGACAATACTTCATATTGGAATTTTTTATAGTACACATGGCTACAGTCCATGTATGAATTGATGTGCTCTGGGACAAATGGTTTAAAGTGGTGGTTCCTGAAGGAGAACCATAAAACCACTATGGAATTTAAAACATTGAATTGATCTGATGAATACAGGGGTTTCTTTCAAATTATTAATATGGGAATATTTATGGATTGATTAAAAATATCCTAATTTATTTATTTGTTTGTTATTTCTGTGAGATGAGCATTGTTACGGCATAAATTTGGACACATTAAATCTATTATGCCTATGACAGGAAACTCACATAGTTGTCTTTATTATTATCTTTTACTTGTGTTCTGTTTGCAGCTTGCAAAGAAATTTTACCATCATTTATCTTGTTTGATTTTAGCATCTAATCCAAGAAATATGTATTATTTTCTTTGTCTCTATTCTATAATGAGGAAATAGAGGCAAGGAGATATTAACTATCTCACCTATCATAATGACATACATAAGAATCCAGGGAACAAAATAGGTCTTGGACTCCAAATGCTTATTACTTTATTAGAAACCTGGTGCATGAAATTTGTGCCCAACATGCACCCTCTCCAATCTGGGACCCCTTGAGGGATGTCTGACTGCTTACCAGGATTGGGCCTAAATAGGCAATCAGATATCCCTCTCACAATCCAGGATTGCTGGCTCCCAACTGCTTGCCTGCCTGTCTTCCTGATTACTCATAACTGCTTCTGCCTACCAGCCTGATGACCTCTAACCACTCCTCTGCAGTCTTATCAATGTCTAACTGCTCCCCTGCCTGCCCTCCCCTGCAGGCCTGGTCCCCCCAACTGCTCTCCACTGTAGGCTTGGGTCCCCCACAACTGCCCTTCCCTGAAGGCCCAGTCAGGCCCAACTTCCCTCCTCTGCCAGACTGATCACCCCTAACTGGCCTCCCCTGCAGGCTTGATCACCCCCAACTGTCCTCCCTTGCAGGTTTGCCCTCCTCCCGCAGGCTTGATTGCCCCTAATTGCCTTCCCTTTCAGGCCTGGTCCTTCCCCAACTGCTCTCTCCTATAGGCCTGGTCACCCCCAACTTCCCTCTCCTAAAGGCCTGGTCCCCCCTGACTGCCCTCCCCTGCAGGCCTGGTCCCCCTAACTGCCCTCCCCTGCAGGCCTGGGTCCCCCCAACTACCCTTCCCTGCAGGCCCAGTCACCCCCAACTTCTCTCCTCTGCCAGCCTAGTCATCCCTAATTGCCTTCCCCTGGAGGCTTGATTGCTCCCAACTGTCCTCCTTTACAGGTTTTGTCCCTCCCAAGTGCCCTACCCTGCTGGCAATCTTGTGGCAGCCATCTTGTGTTCACATGGGGGCAGCCATATTTGACCACATGGGGGCAGCCATCTTCTATGTTGTATTGACAATTTGTAAATTACTCTTTTATTAGATAGGATAAAGATAGCTTTCAGAATATTTACTTGTAAGGGAAGACTTATGAAAATTGCTGTTTATGCTAATCATAATGCTAAAAAAAATCTAATGTACTGGTCTATTTTCAAATTAAAGAAATAATGTTAATAATAATAAAAAAACATTAAGAGATTAAAAAAAAATAAAAGAAAATCCAAAGGGTGGAAAAAAAGACATTTGCAATAATACATAAATCCAAAAAAGGATAAAGAATTTCTAGAGAAACCAAGATGGCGGCATAAGGTACACACCTGTACATACTGCCTCTCACAACCACACCAAAACTATAACTAAAAAACAAAACATCTATTGCCCAGTACCATGGGAAAGCTGGATAATAGAAGGTCTACAACTTGAAGAAAAGAGAAAAGAGCATTGAGATGTACACAAGTGTGGAAAAGTTGAGGTACAGAGGTATGCAAATAGGGCTGGTAGCTGGCAACTGGGTGCTCTGTTTTTTTCAACCCAAAGGAAACACAAGCTCCCAATTACTCTGAACTCCAGTTTCCAGCCGAGACTCTGGTGACCCAGACCCCTACAGGGAGAAGCTGGACTGTCTGCCATCAGGTCGGAAAATAACAGTGGCTTTCTTGCAGAGGTGCACACAGGAATCATTGATTACTGAACTGGGGCACAGGAGGGAGGATGTGGTAACTCAGAGACACAGAGATGGCTGATTGTCAGCCATTGCTGTTTGCCACACCCTCGCCTAGTGATTTCCTGAGACCTCACCCCACACAATTTACAAACTCACCCAAGCTCTGTACAGCAGCTTTTGCATATAAATAGCTTGCCTTATCTCAGCTTAACCTAGCAAACTGCAGCTCTGGTCAGACAGTTCCAAAACCTCCAAACCCCAAGCAATGAGGAGAAATTTGCAGATCTCACTATAGCTCCTGCTGGCTGGCCTTAGACAGCAGCTGACCTGAACCCCATTGGAGATCCAAAAGCCAGTGTACCTAGTAATCAAGACAACAACAGATTTCAACTCCTCACATCCATAAGTGACACATTCAAGGGACAAACTCAGTGAGCACCAAAGCCCAACTGAGGTGTCTCCAGTACAGCCGCTCTTCCATTATAGACATAGTGGGTCCTCAAAGCCAATTGGCCTGGAAATCAATTCCTCCCAGTGTACCAATAGCAATCAAGGCTTAGTTATAACAAACACTTTGAACTCAGCCCACAAAGGGGTGCACCAAGCGTGTCCACCTCAGGTGATAGAGGAGACTGAACCAGTGGGCCCTATAGGTCACTTAACACAAATAAACAACCCCATCAACACAGGGAAGCAGCCAAAATGCAAAGACAAAGAATCATGTCACGAATGAAAGAAATGGAGGAAAGCAAATGACTGGACATAGAGTTCAAAGCCGCATTTATAAGGTTACTCAATAATCTTATAAAAACCACTGAGGAACTTACTGAGACCTTTAAGGATCTTAATGAGAATGCCAAAAAAAAAAAAAATGGAAAAGGACCAGTCAGAAATTAATCATCCACCTTCTGAAATAAAGAATATACAGAAATTCAATAGTAGACCAAAGGAACCCAAGAATCAAACCAAAGATTTGAAATATGAGGAAATAAAAAGCACCCAACCAGAAAAACAAAAAGAAAAAAGAATCAAAAAGTATGAAGATAGTGTAAAGAGCCTCTGGGACAACTTCAAGCATACCAACATCCAAATTACGGGGGTGCCAAACGAAGAGAGAGAGCAAAATATTGAAAACCTACTAGAGGAAAAATGACAGAAAAACTTTCCCCCACCTGGTGAAAGAAATAGACTTACAAGTCCAGAAAGCACAGAGAACCCCAAACAAGAGGAATCCAAAGAGGACCACACATCATAATTAAAATGCCAATGGCAAAAGAAAAAAAGAGAATCTTGAAAGCAGCAAGAGAAAAATAATTAGTTACCTACAAGGGAGTATCCGTATGACTATCAGTTGATTTCTCAACAGAAACTATACAGGACAGAAGGGAGTGGCGAGAAATACTCCAAGTGATGAAAAGCAAGGACCTCCAACCAAGATTACTCCATCCAGAAAAGCTAACATTTAGAATTGAAGGTCAGATAAAGAGCTTCACAGACAAGAAAGAGCTAAAGGAGTAATCACCACTAAACCAGGATTATATGAAAGGCTGAAGGGTATTCTTTAAGAAGACGGAAAAGAAGAAAAATATAAAGATAAAAATTATGAACAACAAAATGACAAGAAATATATTCCTATCAACAAGTGAATCTAAAAATCAAGTGAGTAAAAATCTGATAAACAGAATAAACTGATGAATATAATAAAATCAGGGGCATATAAAGGGAGTAAACTGACAATTCTCGGGGCAGGGGGAGGGGTGTAAGGGGTGCAGGAAGAGACTGGACAAAAATCTTACACCTATGGATGAGGACAGTGGCAGGGGTTAAGGGCATGTGGTAGGGTGGGGAATCAGGTGGAAGGGAGCTATGGGGGGCGGGGAAGAGGAACATCTGTAATAATTTGAACAATAAAGATTTATTTTAAAAAAGAGTTTCTACAAATCTATTTGAAATGTAAATTAAAGCTAATAAAAAAATGGTCATAAGACCTGAATAGACATGTCTTAGAAAAAAAAATACTTAAATGGCCAGCAAACATATAAAAGGAAACTTTATTAATTTTATTAGTCATTAAAGAAATGCAAATTAGAACAATAAAGCACCCCCATTATACAACACTCTGAAGTATGTTTGAAGGTTAAATAATAATAACAATAATAATAATAATGTAATAAGAAGTGTTAGCAAGGATTTGAAGAAATCAGAACTCTCATATGCTACTTTTAGTGGGGCATTTGGTGAGACATCTTAGGAAAGTATTTGACTGTATAACTAAGATTAAATATATTATATCCTATGCCCCAGAAATTCCACTGGGGTTCTCCATCTAGCAGAAATACATATATGTCTATCATAGAATTATTTATAATTGCAAAAACCTAGAAACTTCCCAAATATCTAACAACAGTAGAATGTAAAAATAAAGTATACTATATGCAGATAGTGGAATACTTCACAGCAATGACAATAATATACAAGCACATCCAACAATATGGATGTCTAAATATAATATTGAGTGTAATAAAACATGGAGACAAAAGAGTAAATAATATATGATTGCATTTATGTAAAATTCAAAAACAAGCAAAATGAACCTATTGTGTTTAAAGTCAGGGAAGTGATTAACATTGGGCGAGGGGCTTAGTGACTAAGACAAACCATGGGAGATAGGTCTTATAGTATGATGGTAATGTTCTGCTTTGTGATCTCAATGCCTTTTAAACAGCTTTGTGAAGTTTGTGAAATTCAATTATGAATGTTAGTTAAACCCAATTTATATGTGTATATATATATATATATATATATATATATATATGTATATTATACTTAAAAAACTGAAATCAATCATAGATAGAGCTCTTCTGGTGTTATGTGTTCAATTTATATTTCCTTTATTCAGAAGATTGGTAAAGGCAATGTTTGTCATTCTGCATCATAATTATTTTCCTATATATAACATAAAGAAAAACAAAAACTTAGCATTTGACATTTTAGGAAACCACATTCAAGAATAAGAAAAATCCAATGCAGTGGTACATGATGTCAAAATAGGGCAAAAACATATACTTGATATGTGAAAATACTGACATTGTGTCACAATTCTAAAATGTAAAGTCTATTTGGACAATATCATTCATTTAATAGACTGTTGATACTGTAATTGTCTGCTAGAGAAAAGCATGATGCCACTTATAAAATTACACTATAATTAGTACAGATAATTTGTTCTCTCAGTAAAATTTTGAGATCTCAGAGTAACAGACACCTAGAACACCAAGTGTAACATCACTGAATAAAAAAAACCTGTATTCTTAAAAATTATTTAAGAATATTGTTTGTAGAGGTGCAATAATTCTTACGTTCCTAATAATGAGTTCGTAGAGAAAATGTGCCAACACTAAAATCAGATTTGTCCATATAACATATCATGTTTTCAACAAATAATAGTGAGTCCAGAAGTTTTATGATTTGAAGCACAATGACAAGATAATATGTGAAAATCACAGTCTCAACCAATCTTATGGTAGCAGGAGAATGAAAGATATATTTTACTTAACATTCAGTATATTTACTATTGCATAGAAAAAAATACAACATGTGAATTTTAAGTTTACTTCAATGAATGTTATTGAGCCAGCCCCAGTTTTGTATTTGTTTGTTTCTATGAGGTTTAGATTTTATGTTATTTTTGACAATGCTAAACAAGAAATGTATGATCTCTCCCTCTCTCTCTCTCTCCTTCTTTCCCTCCCTCCCTCCCATGTATGTGTGTGTGTGTGTGTGTGTGAGTGTGTGTGTGTGTGGTGAGTGAGTGGAAAAAGGCAAAATCTAAGGTGGAAGTTCCTGTTTAATCACTCCAGATACCAAAAGGAAGATAAAGCAACTTCTTTCTGAAGTCTAATTATTCTCTTATTTAAGCTCATCTTCCATGGTTGCATATCCTTTATGAACACCTTCAATTTCTCCTTCGTCTTTCTTTTCTGGATTTATTATCTTTCCAGGCTTTATCTACTTTCATTTTCCTGTAGACTTAACATAGAGTGTAATATATAATAACCTGCTTTTCTCCTGTGATTTGCTTATTTCTTCTTTAATTCATTATGTTACTCTGCTTACTTCAAGAGAATACTTGAAATGAAACAGATAAATCCTTTTATTTGCTGCCACCATCTGTTCAGTCTGCTTCCTACTGAGCCCCTGATGCTTGATACCTGAGCACCTCTCACCCTCCCCAGGCTTGGGAAATGCTTAGTCTCTCTGGGCTGTACCAGGGTCTGCATTCCCCACACTCTTTTCAGATCTGTTCTCAGCTGACTGCATGACTCCTGGATATAGAGGGATGTATTAATCCTATGTCTTTCAGAAAGTCCCAGTATTTGGGAAAGGAAAAGAATAAAAGAGCTGTCACCTAGAGCAATAGTTGGCAAACTGTGGCTCAAGAGCCACATACGGCTCTTTGGCCCCTTGAGTGTGGCTCTTCCACAAAATAGTATGGCCTGGGTGAGTCTATTTTGAATAAGTGAAGTTTGAAGAAGTTTAAGTTTAAAAAATTTAAACTCTCAAAAGAAATTTCTATAGTTGTACTGTTGATATTTGGCTCTGTTGACTAATGAGTTTGCCAACCACTGGTCTAAAGTATAGTTCATCCTAGATATCTCCTGCAAATCTCATCTCTTGTAACTACTGCAGAGGCTGCCCCACTACTAGTCACGTATGTGGAGTCTGCATGCTTATTACATTGCACCTCTGAAGCCTCAATGTTTATTATGGTTTGTGTTCTTACACAGCTTTCAGTCTGCTAAAGAGAAATAAGCATTGGCATTATGGTATATGCCAATTAGTTCCCACACGTGGGAATGGGGGAAGAAATCAGAATCCAGAGAAGAGACACTTGATGAAGCCTTAACAAAGGGAACATTGGATGGCTTCCTAAATGATGTGAAGCTTGAGTGGAAACCTGGAAGATGAGTGGGAGCAAGCCCAGGTGAGGGAGGAGTAGGGTGGAGAGAAGTGAAAATATGTCTTACAAATAGAGGACAGGGTCTCACATGTTGGAGGGAGCCCATCACAGTTGAAGACAGTAAATGTTTGGTGTATCAGGGAGTAAAAAGTCTGAAGTGGAAATACTGAAGTAAGAGAGGACTTTGGGCTCCTTCCAATAAGCAAGAAAGCCATTGCAGTTTGGAAGCAAAGAATATTATCATCGGATATGTATTCTAGAAAGATCGTATTCATTTCAATGTAACGGACTGGAGACTAAGAGAGAAAGTAGGGGAATATGAGCACTCAGAAGTTGTACTGAGGTCAGATAGGCCAGCAACCTGAATCAGGGCCATAGCGTGCTGATGTGAATACATTAGAAAAATGTTTAAGAAATGGAATATAAAGGACACAATTATTAAATAGATGGTTGTACTCTAAAAGAAAGTGATTTTCGTTGCTACTTCATAACTGTAATTTTGCTACTGTTAATGAATCATAATGTAAATAGCTGTGTTTTCCGATGGTCTTAGGCTCTCCAGGTGAGAATCGCTAGCAGGGTTGCCTAAGACCATCTAAAAACAAAGCTATTTACATTATGATTAATAACAGTAGAAAAATTACAGTTATGAAGTAGCAACAAAAATAATTTTATGGTTGGGGCTCACCACACATGAGGAACTGTATTAAAGGGTTGCTTCATTAGAAAGGTTGAGAATCAATGCTCTAAAGGAAAGGGTTTTAATTCTCCTCTAATTCTCTCCTTTGTCTCTTTCTCCCTGATGACTTCTCAGCTATCTCACTGTGACTTCCTTTTTGAAAGTAATATAATCAACAAAACCAGAGCTATTCTAGGCTATTTCCTTTTGAATGGATGGACCCTGAAAGAACATTTGCCAATAGCCACTCCAGCAGAAGCTGAAGAGAGCCAGAGGGAAAACCTAGAGATATCGTTTCTACAAATATACAAATGTTTCAGAAAATAAGGCAGATTTCCAATTCCCAGACTCATGTCATAAGTCCAAGCTGTTCTTTTGGAGCAGACCAACAGAGGTTATCTTCAACTTTGTCACTTTAACTGACACCTTTTTACTGTCCATGACCCATTCCCTATCCTTCATGACAATAACACCCTGGATCTCTTTTGAGGAACCACTCCCCTCCACTCAACTATGTAGATTGAATAGCATCAGGGTTCCCGTATTACCAGGAACAACTTTGTTTAATTTAAGATTGTCTACAACAAAATTTCCCTGGTCTATTACAATTGTTTCAGAAGTATGCATGTCAC
This sequence comes from Lasiurus borealis, assembly GCA_004026805.1. Lineage (NCBI taxonomy): Eukaryota > Metazoa > Chordata > Mammalia > Chiroptera > Vespertilionidae > Lasiurus > Lasiurus borealis. Next base: position 139,264 of record PVJN01001211.1, on the reverse strand, counting down.
ATGATTTGTGCCAAGATACTCAATAGATACATGTACAGAAAGTTCAGGGAGTGGTCAGTGATGATCCAGAAAAGTATTCCTCTGTCTCCATTGTCAGGAAGTATGGAGAATATTGGAAAGTAGGTTAAGATCAGGCTGGTAGAGCAGGGGTAGCAAAAAGGTAGGTTGCACATAAAACATGCTGATAGGAAACTAAACATAATTTAGTGAATACTCAAGTAAACTGAGTTTTGTTTTTTAAGAAAAGAATATAGAAGGACCCAAACTTTCTTGAAATTTTCCATTTTTTAACACTGGCAGAGAAAGAATTATTGATGTTCAGTATAGATCAATGATAGAGAAATTAAAAAACTACAGCATTTCATATTTCAGTTCACTTTGTGTTTACAGTCTATGCCTTTATATGAAGCAGACTGTCTGGCTTTACTAAGAATCTGTGTACTTTATATATTTGCTCTATGAGCTAATTAAAAACTCCCACACCAGAACTAGGGAGCCAAATCATTTAACATCAGGGTTGCAATCTCATAAGAGGAAGAAAGTGTAGGGCAAATATAAGATAATCGGCAGGTAGAAGAAAGAAAAAAGCATGGAAGATATTTTATTGCTAGCAATGGCACCCAAGAATACAATAAATTTAGATTAAAAGCTTAGGAAACTATATGTAAAAACAGAGAAATATGCGAAATAACCGGGACACCATAATGGGTCAACTGGACAGGAGGAGGTTGTTCACACAGCGTTGGGAGGTGCAGAGCCGCAGGGAATTCCACATGCCTGCGCTGAGGGAGGGCCTAATCAAGGGCCAGAGAGGGAGGCAGGGCTGGACTGGCAGTGGCCGTGGCTGCTGCAGGGTCCCGGGAGCAAAGCAGGGCTGGACTGGTGACTTGAGGGTGAGTGACGTGTGTGTTTGTGTGTGTGTGTGTGTATGTGTATATACATACACATGCATATGTGCATATATATACATTTTTTTTCACCAAGTTAGGAAACTCCATATATTTGGATCAGAAAGGAAACCCACTGAGAGTGCTAAAGCTGAGACTAGCTTGAGATCATGGGATTTAAGTGACAGGTGTCATCCTGGCCTCATGAATATTTAGGGTTTACCAGCACTTTCCTCTAAGTCTAGAGATGGAAGTGGCAGGACAAACTAATAAGGGATATATATTATAATAAGGGGTATATATTATTAATAAAGGTGGTTTATTTTGAAATATTTTTAAAATATGTTAGTCAAATATAGCATTCATTATTTTATATAAATTGAAGCTAGTTTAAGTGCTATGGAGATAATAACAGCAAACTAGTATGGTATGTAGATGATTCCATCAGAAACTGTGTTTGAGAAGTTGATATTTGAACTGAGATTTGAGTTATTAAAAACAAAAAATGTGTCCAGCCAAGTGAAAAGGTGGATAGAGCAATTCAGGTAGAGAAGACAATAAATATAGTTTTTAGGTGAAAAATTAGTCTGGCTGGTTGAATTGCACAAAATGGCAGGTGTACATGTGACACTCTTTACTTGAGTAAAAGTAATATAAGTGTGGAGACATCGGTAATATCAGATCATGGATGGCTTTTTAAAGCATTGTGTGTGCACACTCATGTTTATTAGCCTACGTAATGCTTATAGCATTACTTTTTCCCCTTAAAATTATTGCTTATAGCATTACTTTTTCCCCTTAAAATTATTTCTAGCTGCTATGTGGGAAAGTCTGGGATGGAGGAATAAATTAGTTCCTAAGAAGCTATTGCAGTTAACTGGGACTAAAATACTAGACTTGAAGATAATTTAATGTAAGCACATTTTGGGTATATATAGTGAAAGTATGACCAACAGGCTGTTTCAATGGATTTGATATGTAAGAAATACGAGATAACTTCCAGGATTTGGACTAGCAACTTGGTAGACAGTGTTGCCATCAGCTAAAATGGGGAAAACTGGTGAGAATTATGCTCTGACTATACTCAGTTTGGGATCCTCAAGGAAAAGTTATGTGGCAACTATATACATGAATCTGAAGCTTAGAAGACATGCTATCACTAAATATAGGACTTCATTTAAGGAGAAAATATTGATGGTTAGAAGAAGTGGACCAAAAAATAGCCTTGCTATCTTCCAATACTTAGAAGTCAATCAATGGAGGAGGGGCCAGCAAAGAAAACTCAGAATTAACCACCTTTGAGGATAGATGAAACAATAATGAGAAAGTTCTTTTTAAAAAAAAATAAAAAGATATTCATAAAAGTAAAAATTGTTTCTGAGAAACATTGAGTAATATGAGAGCAAACAATTTATTAGAACCAAGAAAGAGATGTCAATGGTACATGAACACTTGCATTTATTTAAAAACTAGAGGCTCAGTGAAGAGATTTGTGCACATTGAAAGGACATTAATTAGAAGGTGGCCAGCAGGGTAGGAGTGGCTGACATGGGTTGGACATGCCCTAGAGACAACCTCTCATGGTCCCCTCCCCAGCTGGGGCTCAAGGGCATCTGCAGAGTGAGAGGAGTCCCTCCAGTAGGTGGGGTCCCTCAGCCTGGCCTGCAGGGACTGGGCAGAAACCAGCAGTCTGGAATCCCCCATTGGGGGGGGGGATCCCCTCTGGAGTACAAGAGGGAACTCTGCAAAGTTGCTGTTGCTCAGCAGCTCCTGCGATGAGCATCTGCCCCATGGTGGTCAGTGCGTGTCATACCTACCAGCTTGTCAGCCAGTGGCTTAGGCTTTTATATATTGAGATAGTTGCATAAGATTTGGTGAAAATTTCATTTCTAGAAATTACATTTGAAAAGTTTTCCAGGTTGAACAACATAGTTGAAAAAATTGCTTAGCAGTTTTGGGAGAGCTTTAAGTGGGTAAATAGTATTTAACCCAATCTTTGGCCCCTTAGAAATAAGCCTAAGAAAATAATCTGAAATGTAACAAATTTTCTTTAAAAGTGTGATCATTATTTGTAAGAGTGAAAAGCCACCCGAGCCAAAGCAGCTCAGTGGTTGAACATCAACCTTTGATGCAGGAAGCCACAGTTCAATTTCTGGTCTGGGCACATGCCCCAATTTCAGGCTCGATCCCCAGTGTGTGACAGCTGATCAATGATTGTCTCTCATCATTGATGTTTCTATCTTTCTCTCTCTTTCCCTTCATCTCTGAAATCAATAAAAATATGTCTTTAAAAAGAGTGAAAAGCTGTAAATAATTCTAGTGTCAATCATTATGAGACTGGATAAGCAAACTGGCACACCTACATAATAGAACACTAAATACATTATTGAAAAATGTATAATGACATAAAAATGCATATATTTATAGTCAAATAAAAATATAGTTATATAACTACTGTGTAGGATTGATCTACTAGTATTACACTTTCTTTTCTTTTTGGAGAGAAAATATACCAAAATGTAAAGAGTGGTTCTTTATAGGTATGTTAGATAGTAAAATTATAGCTAGTTTTATTTTTTTATATATTGTATATTTAAAAAAAAACTCTTAGAAGAGCAAACATTATTTTATAATTGTAAAAAATATGAAATATGTAATTGGACATATTTAAATATATTGAATCATGTTAATTTTTAAAATTAATTTCATATTATTTTCTAGAATTTTTTGAAAGTTCCCTCTGTTTACCATACCAAATGTGACACAGATTTTTATAGATTTGGCAATAGTAAAATTAAAATTTATATGATTTCTGGATACGGAGAACAAACTGATGTTTGCCAAATAGGAGGATGGTTAAAGGGATGGGTGAAAAAATTGAAGGGATTGAGAATTAGAGATTGTTAGTTTCAAAATAGTAATGGAAATGTATGATACACAGGTAATATAGACAATAATATTGTAATAACTATGTATGGTTCCTGGTAGGTACTGGAAATATCAGGAGAAACACTTTGTAAAGTATATGAATGTTCAACCACTATATTATACAACTAAAACTAATACAAAATAATATTGAATGTAAATTATAATTGAAAATAATTATAAAAAGATGAAAGGATTAATACATACAAATTGGAAATTAAAAATAATCATAGGGATATAAAATACAGTATAGGGAATATAGTCAATATTATTACCCTATATAATAAATAGGTAATTTGCAAATTGACCTTCACTCTAACACACAAGATGGCTGCTTCAAGAGGGCCTGCAGAGGAGGACAGTTGTGGGCGATCATGCCTACAAGGGAGGACAGTTGTGGGCTATCAGACCAGCAAGGGAGTGCAGTTTGGGGGGCCTGGGCCTGCAAGGGAGGGCAGTTAGAGGCAATCAGGCCTGCAGGGGAAGGAAGTTAGGGGTGACTGGGCCAACAGAGGAGGGAAATTGAGGGCAACCAGGCCTGCAAGGGAGGGCAGTTGGAAGTGACCAGGCTTGCAAGGAAGGGAAGTTAGAGGTAGTCAAGCCTATAGGGGAGCGTATTTAAGGGTGACTGGGCCATCAGAGAATGGCAGTTGGGGGTGACCAGACCTGTAGGAGAGGGTAGTTGGGGGCAACCAGGGCTGCATGAGAGGGCAGTTGGGGAGGGCAGGCAGGCAGGGTAGGGCAATTAGGAGCACACAGGCCTGCAGGGGAGGGCAGTTGGGGTAACTGGGCTAGCAGGTGAAGCAGTTAGCAGTGACAAGGCCAGCGGGGGAGGGCAGTTAGGGGTGACTGGGCCATCAGGGGAAGGCAAGCAGGGTCAACCAGGTCTGCAGGGGAGAGCAGTTGAGAGAGACCAGGCCTGCAGGGGAGGGCATTTGGGGGGTGTGGGACCAGGCCAGCAGGGGAGGGCAGTTAGGGGCAATCAAGTTGGCAGGGGAGCAGTTAGGCATCAATCAAGTTGACGGGGGAGTGGATATGAGGTGATCAGGCTGCCAGGCAGAAGCAGTTAGGGGCAATCAGAAAGGCAGGCAGGCAGAGTTGGGAGCCAGCAATCCTGGATTGTGAGAGAAATGTCTAACTATCTGGTGGGATCTGGCCTAAACAGATAGTTGGGCATCCCTTGAAAGGTTTCAGATTAGAAAGGGTGCAGCCTGGGCTGAGGGACACACACCGTCCCCTGCTGTGCATGAATTTCATGCACTGGGCCTCTAGTAATAACTTATTGTGCCAAATGGGTACTGGAGTTATGGAGAGGAACACTTAGTAATTTATATCAGTGTCTAAGCACTATACTGTATACCTGAAATTAAAATATTACTGAATGTAAAATGTAATTAAAAATATAAAAATTTTACTTTTATGATTTCAATGGTAAAATTACTTTCAGATGTCTGAATTACAAATCAACTCAGGAAATTCAAATGAACCTATTCTTTTTACAAACCACACCCCCATTTCAAAAGGTAACTCTGAAAGAAATAATTATATGAGCATAAAGCCATCTATACAAAAATCATCTTTCAACATTTTTTATAGTAAATATTTGGAAATAAACTCAATGTGCATCAAAACAAGATTAGCTGAATATAATGGAATGTGATCTACTTACTAAACAAGAGGAGAATCTATACATGCCCACAGAGCAAGTAGTCAGTAATATATTGTTGAACTGTATAATAGTAGATCATAAGTACATTTTTCTCATTGATTCTTATGTGATAACCATTTCCCAGGTAATTAGTGACCTTTGAAAATATTTTAATAAGTCTTTAAATATTTTCTATTCTATCAATGCACAGCAATTTATTTAACTATTCTCCAATTGTAAGGTAGTTAGAAGAAAATAAACACACACTGAAAAGGTCTCTATAAATGTAATCTCCATTAACTCTAGTCTAGAGTTGAATATAATCAACATTTTTATTACCAAAAGAAACCCTTATACTTTTTGGTCCAAAAAAAAAGCACCAACTTATCACTGGGAATATAAAAGTTCTGCAACATTATTCTTTAATGTAAGATAGCTTCTTAATTACGGAGATGGCCCTAAAAGCTAAAATTGTTTCTTCATGAAATTGGCTGTCTTGAATACCACTTTTTATCATTATCAGAATATCATGACATTGCTCAAATAAGGGAAAGTAGAATTTACAAAGCCACTTTAAATATTAAAAGAAGACATAGATATGAGTTTACAGAAGCTGAGCAGGGCTGTTAAGAACAGAACATTGAGGTCACTGCTCATCCATAGGTTCCCCAGGAATTGGAACCAACTCAGTGGCACATAATACACACACATACACACACACACACACACACACACACACACACACTTTAAGGTAAGTATTAGGTATATAATGTTCAGCATGTCGACTATAAAAAAGGAAATTTTATATTTTATGAATGCATAAATGTATATATATATATATATATATATATATATATATATATATATATATAACTTAATCATTACTCACTAAATATACCAACCAAAAAAGAAGTGTTAGAAATTTTTGGTGAATAAATAGTCATACACCAAATATGAAATAATTATAAGTAAATTCTATTTAATTATGCATTTTGACATTAAAGCAGATATATATATATATATATATATATATATATATATATATATATATATATTTTAATTTCTTTATTGATCAAGGTATTACATATGTGTTCTTATTCCCCTAAAATCCCCCTCAACCCCTCCACTCATGCCCTCAACCCCTCTTGTTTTAAGCTGCTCAAGGCTCTTTTAGAAACTAATGTATTGATGAGGTAGGCTCCAATAGTCTGTGTCCATTGTTTAGGTTTATATGCGTGCATACAAGTCCTTTGGTTGATCTCTCCTTACCCCCACCGTCCCTTACCTTTCCTCTGAGGTTTGATAGTCTGACGGATGCTTCTCTGTCTCTGGATCTGATTTTGTTCATCAGTTTATGTTGTTCATTATATTCCATAAATGAGTAAGATTATGATACATGGTTTTTATTCATGGTTACATATGAGAGGCTTTAGAGTTTTTATTTATTAGTATAAATTTTTATTTAAAAGTATGTTTTGTCCCTACAAAGGTAGAAAGCTAAATCTGAAAATTGATATTTTTTAACCAAAGAACACTAAAAACACAACTTTTTTCTTTTTAAATTCATTTATAAATAATACAATGTTTTACTTGTCAAATTAAAATGTGTTACATCTGAAAAACATAGTTCATCTTATTTGTAAATATTAGTTAGGAGTGGGTCATTAAGATAGAGATAAAATAAGAATGTAATTAATATTTCAAGAATACAGGTTAGATTTTCATATCACTTTTCCTGCCAATTTCTTAATCTATTATGGGATTTAAGTATTAGTAAGATTCTAGATGTAAATGAATAAATTTTAATATTGAAGAGATATCTAACAGTCTCAAATGCATGAAAAAATTATAAATATGAGATTAAAATTACTGATGCAAAGTCTTTTAAATCCTTTCAGTTTTAAAGATGCATCTAGACAAATGTTTATCTGATGTTGTCTCATAGCTTGTACTTTATTACCTAATAAATGTTTAATTTATTTTTAATAGGACTTAGAAATAAAGTGGAGGGAAAGGCAGTAAATAAACAATGAAAACTCGATTTGCATAATTTCTGCCTAAAATCAACTGGAATATATTTATTGGATTACCTATATGTATCACAGGAATTTCCATTTTCTAACTGTGGTCAATGAAGAATGTTGTAGGCATATCAGTTTCTATAAATTATCTTAACATGGGGCACCATTGGTCTTGAAGTAAGCTCCATATTTTGAGACCTGACGTACTCTTGCAATGCCTTAAAATCAATATACATACATGTTGTTTTGCTTTAAGCTGCTCAAGGCTCTTTCAGAAACTAATGTATTGCTAAGGTACGCTCCAAAGTTATCACAGAGATTGAATATTCATGTTGGCACACCCCTTGGCGATCTAGAACTTGCTACTAGAACACAAGTACTTACTAGCTACCCTTCTAACAATCCTTCATGATAACTCATAGACTTGGGATTTGGAGGCCCAAGGACATTCTCTGGAATGGCCACAAATCAGAAAGCCATTTCTTAAGCCCATCACAGTCTTAACTCAACATATAACTGAAAATGCATAGAAACACAGTGAGACAGTTCAGAGCTCAGAAAATAAAATAAAGACAATTCCAAGCCACAAGGAGCTCCTATTTTATTTATCAAATAAATTAAACCAAGTAACCTATACTCATTCTTTTTTTATCTCTGTAAATAGGAATGTTTGATTTCAGTATAAAATGCTATAGAAATACATAGATTTTGATAATGTGTTTTGGATATGACCACATAAATCATTATGTAATATGCAATACCAAATTAAAATAGACTAAAATTCAGAATCAATAAAATATAGTTTTTGGTAAGAAAAAAATTTCCAATATTACATAAAGGTATTTTCAGAGTTGGGTGAAATCATACAATGCTTATATATGTATATCCCCAAACTTGGGTGTAATGGAAATATCACAGGCTTGAAATGAGATAAGGAGAACACTAACTTAGTAAGATTTTCAGAGTTGATTCCACCAGTGATAATCTGAAGTTTTTAAAAGTGTGTATTTTACCTTAAAAAAGAATCTGAAGGCATTGCATTAATTGTTACTGACACTTTCAATTTTTCTTATCAGAATCCCTATTAAAGTGGAAGGGAGCTGGAAGTCTTTGGAATTCAAAATTGAATATGTTCAAGCCATATGATTTTGTGGAATATAACCTCTCTGAATCTTGGTTTCCTAAACTGTACAAAGAAAATAGCAACACCTACTCTGTTCAATTATAAAAAATAACATAATATGGTTTTACTATTATATTATAGTGTTATATCCAGCTGTTTACTTCTTTGAATACAAAAATGAAGATATTCTTAAATTAAGCATTTTAAATTAAATATATTGATTTACATTCCGTTCTGTACTCCCCTCTCAAAAATACAGTTATAGGGCAATGTGTTCTTCCTCAATTAGGTGGTTATCTTTCAACATTCTCCTGCGTCTCTAGAAATTCAAATTGCTTTACAAAATTGAAGATTGCTATTTAAAAGATGTATTTTAATATAATAACATTCATTATATTATAGAAATTGTGCTATATCGTGTCATTGGTAGAATAATGTGGGGCATTTTAATTTCAAACTTTGCCATTCTGAAATAAATTTTTCATAATTTAAAATGTGTAAAGCAGCCAAGAACTAACTAATACCCTAAGGTTTACAATGGTATTTGTATAGCAGTTTGATGCTAAAGGCCAAAATCTAATATAAAGGCATAAATTAAGGGTATGAACAGGTACCAGAGAATATAATTTGCTTTGGCTCTACTCCTTTTTTGTATCCTGAACCTTAAGAAACTCAGTCCTAGTTGATGTTCCCAAGCCCATGTGGGTTTAAGAATGAAGTCAAGAAAATGAATGTGTATCCAAAAGATTGGAGTGCAGAGAGAGAGGAATTTTGTGTGTGTGTGACAGGATCTCCAGTCCACCTGTGTGTCCAGATACCAGAAGGCAGTAAGACCAGAAGAAATAGTTTCTGTCCTTACCAGGTTCAGCAAATGATTGCTCAACAGAGCTTTTAGGTTGTAGAAAAGTCCAGTACATCCAAATGGCCTCCTCTATAAAACAGCCACATCATTTCAGTGTTCTGAGAAAACTGAGAGGCATGATCTTTCTTTTCTAAAATACTCTTTCCTAGCAGCAGCCCTTCATATTCAAGGGAAAGAAAACTTCATTTTTCAGTCCCAGGAGTAATGACAGCACATGCTAGAAGCATCAGATAGACTCTACCTCTCAAATTGATAACATATATTTCACCCTCCAAGCTTTGTATATTTAATACTATAGAGAGGGAAAAATCATATAAAAAGCATTTACAATCTCACTTATCCTCATAAAGTTTACAATAGGTATGCAGCCTCTTGGGATGAGTTAAGCTTAAATATCAGGGAAAGATAAAACAACATATTTCAAAAACGTTGCCCTGATATAGTGACTACAATCTATCATTGCTATGAGATAGTACTGAGATTTATTCAACTATCTATAGTGAGACTAAATTTACTGACAATTAATATGTGAGGATATTTTTTACTTCTTATATACAAATAAAAACTTTTTGGTCTTTATGAATTACTAGTTTCATTCAAAATATCATAACAACTGTTTAGATTACCTTAGCCATATTATGTTAATTTTTTTTTTTTTTACTATTATGTGGATACTTCTCTTTACCACTAGGTCAGGTTATGTTGAAAGAAGACTAGGGAAATCATTATCAATGCTCTTGGGACTTGTCTGCATTAAATAATAACTTATATTGTGTTACATGCCTTTAGATTCAGGAGTAAAAGGATTGGACATGAGGATTAGGCTTTATATTTAGGTGTACTGTCACTCATTTCTCAAATGTGAAGCTTCAAAGGAGGATCAGAGACATCAGCAGTGAGTAAACCTCAATATGAGCCCTGTAGCATATGAGGTTACCAACACAGTTCTCTGTAATGCTGTGCTGGAGCTGGCTGGGAAGGATGGGGTACCAAGTATACGCCATTCTGATGATTGACATTGAACCTTCACACATCCATGTATGTCCTAGAATGCCCTCCATTAAACAGATCTGTCCTAGATAATTCCATCTTCAATTTTGGCAATTTGTGGGATGGCTGAGGGGATCTGAGCTACATATTAAATGTTTTCAGAGACTTCCGTGTGAAAGCACACTTGAAATTTTTGGTTGCCCAGCTTGGTTTCTTAAATATCTTAATTTTAGCATCATTTACAATCTGGGTATGCTGCCATTTTCCCAAACCATCTAGTATATGGTTCCTTTTTGTTTAACAATTCTTCCCCAATTTATATTTTGTTTTTATTTTGTATTTTATCATAAATATCAAAAGAAGCTAAGATACACCTTCAATATTTTTCTTAGAAAGCTCAGTTAATGACCGGTTTCATCATTTATAAAGTCTACTTTTTACATGTCTGTAGGGCATAGTTATGCTAAGTTTTCCTTTCCTCCAGTTTCAGTAACATGTTCTTTATTTCATTTTTTTTAATTTTTACTTTTTCTTTATTGATTAAGATATTACATATGTATCCTTACCTCCTCTTGCCCTCCCCCACTTATTCACTCACCCCACTTGTGTCTGTGTCCATTGGTTATGCTTATATGCATGTGTATTCTAGTAACTCCTTTGGTTGATCTCTCCCCTTACCCACGCTCCCCTACCTTCCCTCTGAGGTTTGACTGTCTAAAACTTTTGAGACTTTATCAGCAGTACCTTCAACAGTGTTTACCAAGTCTATTAATGACAATTTAGCTAGTCTCTAAGGCAATATATATATTTTATCTCCCATACTTTACACTTCCTCCTGGAGTCTTCCCTTGCAGAATTATTAACCTCCATATTGCTACTATCAGTCTGTTCAAAATAACTAGGAATTTTTTACCTTGTCCTCCTAAATTGTTCTCACCTCTGCCCATTACCTATTTCCACATTTTTTAGTGTTTATAACAGTAGCTCCCCAGGTTCAGGCACTAAAATATGTATAGTTTCAACTGACTGCCATACAACTTACCATAAATATATCATTTTACAGTTTTGAAGGTCAGAACTCTCCTATGGTCACTAGCCTAATAGGAAGAAGTATACACGTTACTCTGCTCTTTTCCATGGCTTCTGGGTAGGAACAGTTTCATTACTTTTCAAGCTTCAAACAGACACCAGTTTCCTTAGCTGCTTCCATCTTCGAAACCAGTAACATCAGGCCATATCATTCTCATGTTACTATCTCTTCGGTTCTCCTTTCAAAATCTCCTTTCCACTTTTAAGGACTCTTGATTATATTGCATCTAGCTAGAAAATCCAGGATAGTTTCCTAATAATAAGGTAAAATGATTAACAGCTTTAATTTAAACTGCAACTTGAATTCAATTTTTCAGGTTCTTTGGATTAGAATGGAGACATCTGCATGGGAGGTCATTATTCTGTGAGCCACATCTAGTGCCATCAGTTCCAAAATATTCAAAACAAGGAATTTCAGAATCCACCAATGCTCTCCAAGCATGGCACAGATTTTGTCCCACCTAAGGCTGTATGGAAATTGGTGGACACATGGCACTTCTATTTTGACCCTTCAGTAAGCTTGAGCTTGGGCAGCTTTTTGAAGGACAGCCAATCATTTCTCTGGATGTTTATCAGGTGGAGAGTATTCAGCCCATTCTGGCCAACTTCCCACCATTGCAAAATACACCACAGGAAGTTATCAATCAGATAATTCAGACATGGCTTATAACTATTTTATAAATGGCTCTAGATCTTAAAATATGCTTTGAAACATGAGCTATTATAAGAAATAGTTTTTATTGGTCTATTTCCCTGGTATTTTTGACTAAAATGAACACAAGAACCTTCTTAATTGAGAGAGTTCCAATTGCTTTATCTGCCAAGGAGCCAAATTATGTAGACATTAGCACCATGAGCACCTGTCAAAGCCCTACCTGGGAATACATAAGTAAATTCAGTAACTAACACCATAATCCACATAGTTCATGGTTAATTCCTTTATTTGACTGTACCCACTAATGCTAACTTCTGGGAATACCAGAATAATAAAACAAATACATTACTACTTAGTTATAATAATAAGTTTAATGCCCAGGGAACACACTTCCTTCAAAAAATATTAGAGCAGAAACCAGTTTGGCTCAGTGGATAGAGTGCCGGCCTATGGACTGAAGGGTCCCGGGTTCGATTCCGGTCAAGGGCTTGTATCTTGGTTGCGGGCACATCCCCAGTAGGGGGCGTGCAGGAGGCGGCTGATCGATGTCTCTGTCTCTCTCATCGATGTTTTTAGCTCTCTATCCCTCTCTCTTTCTCTCTGTAAAAATTCAATAAAAATATAAAAAAATATTAGAAACATGAAAATGAAAACACTGAAAATCTCTAAAAGGTTTAGAATGCCAAGCCATTATAAAAAATCTGCAGAAATATTGTGCCTATAGTTCAAGCTTTGGTTTCCTTCACTCACTTTCACACAACTCTACTGAACTCAAATGTATTTCCTCTTCACAAGCTTCTTCTGCACTGCATGTTTCCCATGCCATTCCCCAATAAGAATAAACTCATGGAGCTGGGCGGGAAACTTCCCTGAGAGTTGTAAATGATAGGGGCCAATAATTATACTTACCTTGAAAGTATTATAGCCCTCACAGTTCATGATGCTATAAATCATGGAAAGATTTTACCTGTAGCCCTTCATTCAGTTAATGGAATAGTAAGAAGATGAGGTCTGCTGATTATTTCATTTCTGTTTTCCTTTGCTGAACTAAACAGAGAGTGATTAAAATATATTTTACAGATTTCCTCCAACCTCAGATGAAAGGGATGGACTTAAATACTGTAATCTGGGAAGCTGACAAGGCGGTATGTGGCAAGAAAAAAAAATGTTGTTTCCATTTTGTTAATGTCAATTATAACTGTCCATTTGAACAGATTTAACTAAAGCTCTTAATCATAATTAGTAAATTAATTATAGAAAATTTAGTTATTTTTTTCTTGACAACCTAATTCCTCAGAATAAAGTACATTAATGTAATTCCTTTTTTTATCAGTGAATACTACTTTTATTCCTGGATAATCAGTAGATTAAGGAAAAATAAAATAATATGAATATATAAATAGATGACTTTATAATTGAGATTATATGGAATTAGATGATAGCAATGCTTTTTTGGAGGGAAAATAGAGTTCATGACATTACTAAGAAATCCATAGGAAGAGATGAAATTTAATGGTATATTGACCTCAGAATATATGAATTTTGTCCTTATCTGCTATATTCTATTGTATTTATGATGGCGAAAAGCTTTAAGCTAATATAAATTACTCTTGGAAGAAAAGCAAATTAATGATGCTACACAAATATTTTATCAAAAATAATAAGTTGAAATCAGGATGTGTAGAAGTCTTCTTTGATGCCAACTTTAAAAATTGAAGTTCTTTTAGATCAGCTTTATAAGTGATCTGAAAATTAGTTTAAAACTTTCAAGCATAAAGTGAATAAAAATGAGAAGCAGATGGGCCTATACTTCTTTGGAGAAGAACTGTTTGTTTCTTCTTATGATTAACAGAAATGCAAGAAGGAAGAAATGGAATAGAACACTTGAGATTTCACACACATTGCTACACACTGCCTTGTATTCATTAGATAGCCAAATATATTCAAATGAGAACATTCATTCTTATTCAATATGTTCATAGCATCATTTTTGAGTGCTTATATTTTTTAATTGATTAAAGTTGGACATTTTACACTTAAATTATTTACAGTAGATATTAATCTAAATTTTGTATTAGTCCAAGGTTTATGATATTCTTATAGTATTTGGAGAGATTGAAAATCGTCTTAAATTTAATCTAATCTTCTTAACATTTAATTTAATCTTCTTACATATTTCAACTGTGACATAAAAACTCTTGCAGTCTATATTGTAATAAATATAAGAATAGTTCAAAGGCATACTCACCATGTCTAAATGGTTAGTTTTTCTTTATTATATTCCTTATAAAAATATTAATCTCTGTATTTTTATTAATAATTACTAATCCTCCAAATTCTTAACTCATCAGTGTGTGGCACAAACATCTAGTTGTCAAGACTGATTAAAATATTTTGGTAATGGCACCCAGACAGAGAGAATTTGCTATTAATAAGTAAATAAATAAATAAATAATAAAAGAAATGGAAGAATAACCAAAAATGAAATTTTAAAATCTATAAATATTTTGTCCTTCAAATAAATACTTCAAGTTTAGACTTCATATAGTCCTTTAAGGTACGAAAAAGAGAGATGACCAATAAAAACTTGCCTCTCCACTCTCTATCACACATATTGCAGAAATACAACTCACTACCAGGTCCCAGTTCCCAGTGCATCTCAGCATGTTATTTCTCAGATCTCATTTCTGCTGTAACTTCTTTGTTCAGGCTGACAGTTTACATGATTTTCTCAATATCGTCGTGGTGTATTTCTCCAATGACAAAGTACATCTGTTCCTGATACATTTATAAAACACACTTATGTCCAAAATTGTACTTTTCATACTGAATTCTATTACAATCAAATGTTCTTATAATAGAAATGATTTTATTTTAAGCTAAAATATTTGCTTTGCATTTTCACTATTTCATGTCAGGAGATTTTGATCACTGCTAATAGACATTTGTCTTTCTCCATTTCAAAATCAAGCATCTTTCACAAGGTTGTGATGATCTCATTTGGATGTATAAGTTTTCCCATGTAAATATCCTCCATTTCCTCTTGCAATAATCTGGACTATATTGCCTGTACACGAATAACTCCTATTTCATTATCCATAAATCCTCTTATTCTGTCTTAAATACCTCTCAAATTCATTATTTTCTCTTTTGCTCTCTAACAGTGCTTCCTCAGGAACTCGTGATCCTCTTTCAGACTAGTACAATAGCCTGGTAATTGCTTTCAGGCCTCCAATCCTGCCAAGTTTCCAACTTAATATAACTACTAAAATGAACTTTTGAAATACACAGAGCACATTGATTTGGTGCCATATCCAAAGCGTTCTACATAGCCCAGAACAGTGTCTTCCATATTATGTGCCACAGAACACCAATTGAAATCTAAATGGGGACAGTGGAAAAACACACACAAACGTTTTTTGAAAAAATAAGCTTAGTCCTGGATGGTGTGGCTCAATTGGCTGGGCATCATCCTGTGCACCAAAAGGATGCCTTCTCGATTCCTATCAAGGGCAAATGCCTGGGTTTCAGACTTGATCCCTGGTAGGGGGTGTGCAGAGGCAGCCGATCTGTTTCTCTCTCCCCTTTTCCTTTCCTCTTCGTCTAAAAACCAATTTTTAAAATATTTTAAAAAATAAGCTTAGAAAATCATGGGTGTCACTGTTCCTATTACAGTAGATTTCTCAGATTATTTTGATGTTATTGGCATTTTTAATATCCAAGAAGATGGAATGGGCTTTAGCATTTCCAAACCTATCTGTCCATAAAATATGTGGCAAAGAGGCAAGGGGCATAAATGCTTAGGAACACAATTTATAAATGCTGCTTTATGGAATAATTTCAAACCTTCCTGTGAGGCAACATAAGAGTGCATTTAATCCAACCCACTTCCAAAACCTGTCCATATCGACTACTTTCTGGGATCCCTGTGTTACAACAAAGCATTTATAGTACTTCCATTGGTGATCACACCTGCTACTATATTTGCCTAATTGACTCTCGTAGAGTGAAACCGCTGCCCCACTTTCAAAACTCAGCACAAGTTTGTTTGTTTTTGTTTTTATTTAATCCAATACTTTCCCCCACCTAGCTCTTATTTTAGAATTCCTTTAAAAATCTCAAGGAGTCCTGACTTCTAAATTTTTATTTTATCCCTGAATTTGATTCTGAGGGAGTGTGAGTATTGAGCAACATTGTTTTGACCTATCCAAATAGAGATCATTCCAACATTGCACAATCGATTCAGCTGATGCCCCTGTTACAACACTCATCATACTGTCTCATGTTTATTTGCTTACATGTTTTGTCATTAAATCAGGATTATTATTATTACTGATGTCTGTATGTGTCTAAAGTATTACTACTCTAATGCCAGAGCAGGTATTGAGTAAGTATACATTAATAACTTTTAAAAAGTTGGTCTATATTTTAAGTTTTTATAGTGATATTTTTTATAAATGTTTATTATTTGGCCTTAACATAATAGAAAAGAAAAAATATTCTCATAGAAATGCTGTCACCATAAACATAAGACTATCTAAAACAAGAAAATTAGAAGAAAAAAAAAGATCATTTTGAAAACTGTGTAAGAAGAAATTTATCTTCTCATGTTTGGAAAAACATCATAAAGCAAACAAACCTGGAAGGGCCAAATTAATAATCATAAGTGTTGAAATATTATAAATCATTTGAGTTTTGGAAAGATAGATTACATAGAAACTCAACAAATTTATTGTAGTAATAGTCTTTAGCATAATGAGATGAAAATCACTTTATGGAAGACTGCATGTGAAATAAATGATTTATTTTGCCAGAAGCACAGTATAAGTTTAGGGGAATAACTATTAACAGAATAGGCCTGGAAAAATAATTGTCAAAGGAATAATGAAAAGAATCAACTCTAAGTGCAAAGAGAGTGTCTGAGAATTACTCACTAATACTAGGAGAAACACTTAGGCATCCAAGTAAAGATAACTCTAGCAGAAACCAACCAGAAACATTTAAGTAAAAAACTGTCAGGCATAAAAACATTGAAGCAAAATTAAGGAATTTATACCTATACTAGAGGCCTCGTACACAAAATTCATGCATGGGGGTGAGGGGGAGGGTGGGTGTCCCTCAGCCCAGCCTGCACTTTCTCCAACCTGGGAACCCCTCAAGAGATGTCAGACATCCCTCTCACAATCTAGGACTGCTGGCTCCCACCTGCTTGCTTGCCTGCCTTCCTGATTTGCCCCTAAATGCTTCTGCCTGCCAGCCTGATCACCCCAAAACCACACCCCTGCCAGCCTGTTTGATGTCTAACTGCTCCCCTGCCAGCCTGATTGCCCCTAACTGTCCTTCTCTGCAGGCCTGGTCCACCCAATTGCCCTTCCCTGCAGCCCCAGTTACCCCCAACTTCCCTCTCCTGCCAGCTGGCCCCCCCTAACTGCCCTACCCTGCAGGCTTGATTGCCCCCACTCCCCTCCCTTGCAGGCCTGGTTCCTCCCATCTACCCTTACCTGCTGGCCATCTTGTGGTGGCCATCTTGTGTCCATAGACATAGGATCATTGACTATATGGGGGCAGCCATCTTGTGTGTTAGAGTGATGGTCAATATGCATATTATTCTTTTATTAAGTAGGATAGAGGCCTAGTGCATGGATGGGGTCAGCTGGTTTGCCCTGAAGGGTGTCCTGGATCAGGGTGGGGGTTCCGTTGGGGTCTGCGACAGCCTGGGCAAGGGGCCTGTGGTAGTTTGCAGGCCAGCCATGCCCCCTGGCAACCCAGGCAGAGGCCCTGATATCCGGGATGTATTTATTTTCTATAATTGAAACTTTGTAGCCTGGAGTGGAGCCAAGCCTTCTGCTCGCTCTGTAGTGGCAGCCATTTCTGTTGGGATTTATTTATCTTCTATATTTGAAACTTTGTAGCCTTAAGTGGAGGCCAAGGCAGACCAGGGCTGCAGAAGCTTGGCTTCCTCCATCATTGGGGTAAACCCTAGCCTCCTGCTCTCTCCAACTCTGTGGCTGCTGCCATTTATGTTGAGATTTATTAATCTTCTATAATTGAAAATTTGTAGCCTGGAGTGGAGGTCTGGGCTGGCCAGGGTGTGCAGGAAACTTGGCTTTCTCCATCACCAAGGAAACCCAAACCTCCCTCCGACTCCCTCCATGGCCACGGACATCGTGATTGGGTTAATTTGCACACTTGCTCCTGATGGGCTGGTGGGTGTGGCTGGTGGATGTGTTTTATGAGTGTAATAGAGTGATTGTTAATTGTATATTACGCTTTTATTAGATAGAACTAGAGGCTTGGTGCATAAAATTCATGCACAGGAAGTGGGGGGATATCCCTCATCCCAGCCTGCACCCTCTCCAATCTGGGACCCCTCAAGGGATGTCCGACTGCCCATTTAGGCCCGTTCCAGGTAGGATTTGGCCTAAACAGGCAGTCAGATATCCCTCTCACAATCCAGGACTGCTGGCTCCCAACTGCTCACCTGCCTGCCTTCCTGATTGCTCCTAACTGCTTCTGCCTGCCAGTCTGATCACTCCCTAACCACTTCCCTGCCAGCCTGATTGATGCCTAACTGCTCTTCTGCCAGCCTGTTTGCCCCAAACTGCCCTCCCCTGCAGGCTTGATCACCCCCAACTGCCCTCACTTGCAGTCCAGGTCCCTCCTAACTGCCCTTCCCTGCTTGCCGTCTGGTGGTGGCCATCTTATGTCCACATCTTATGCATTAGAATGATGGTCAATCTGCATATTACTCTTTTATTAGGTAGGATTATCAGATTTCTAAAAAAATAGTTTGTTTATAATTCAGTCCATCTGGGAAAAGAAAGTTTATGGTCCATCCCAAATTCATTGTTTTCTTTTTCTTTAGTAAATCCTAATTTTACCAGAGTGCCATGGTGTCCATCTACAAAACCCCATTTCCAGATTTTTTAACAGAAACAAATTTTGCTCAATGAGAGGTGAGGGAAAGTTGAGATGGTGCTTCTGGGAGGCTGGATAGGGCAGACAGGATTCCAAGGTCCCTCTACCTTTCTAGGACATGAGATAGCTGGCGCTGCAGTGACTGCCCTTTGCAATGAGATAGCCTTTAGGATAGAAGTCACTTGCAAAGATTGAATAATGGAGCAAGAAGGTAAATATTCCGTGACATGTTGGCCTTGTGGAGTCACATCAACCCCAGACTTTTGGACTTTTTACTTTTTTTGCAAAGCTCTTTTTTTTTCATGTCTGTGTCTGGTAACTGAATGCAATGATAGATTATCAGATGATGCTGCTCTTGGGTGACGATTGTTTAAGAGTTGCTATTCAGTGCTTCTCCAAGAGCATGTGTCTAAAGATCTGCTGTACACATGTAAAAGGAGAGGCTAGAGTGATGGAAATGATCAACTTCTGGCTTTTGTGAAGATTTCTGTCTTTTTCCTGAATGACTAACATCCACAATCACCATGCCTTTGAAGAAGAACTCAGCCACTACCATGAATAGTATCTGACGTATACACTAAGCTTCTCCTGTATTGTAGTAAAAGTTACCCATAATAAATTAATTAGAAATCCTCAGGATGAAGAATAAACATAATCATTACCACATTTGTCTAATTTAATTTGAGACATTCTTTATGCACCTGCAATCTGATCAAAGTGACCTAAAAATGTGCTTAGGGAGGCATCACTGGATTTGGCAGTAACTAAGGAAACCCATATTAAAATAATTGCATTTAACTATGTTCAAAGAGCTTGAGGAATATATGAAGAGAAGGAAGATAAACTTTAAAATACTAGTAGAAGAAACTAAAACACAAAATGTGGTAATGTCTCTAGCATTAGTCAGAAGAGAATGTGCCTAATTTAAATATTCTCAGTGAGCTTCTTTAGCATGAATTCAATTCTGACAGTTGAGTGGTAATAAATTCACTAAAATAGTGCCACCCTGTTGGGATGTATTTGATTGGCCAGCTGGCATTCCTCAAGTGATTTCTCTGGGAGTCACTAGCATACAGTTTCCTCAAACACACCATCTCTACAGGAGTGAAACTTTGCCCAACACCCTCCATTAAACACTTATATTCAGACTATAACCTAGTTATTCCAAAACCCCGACATGAAATAAAAATATATAGAAAAAAAGAGTATTTAGCCAGCTTTTTTTTTTTTTAGCATGCAACAGACTGATATGTTTCAGAGGGAAGGGAGAATAGGAAGAGATTAACCAATTAATTTATTTATTAGTTTTGTTTATTCTTTTTTAAACTTTATTTTGTTGTTCAAAGTATTACAAATAGTAAATACATATGTCTCCTTTTCTTACTCATTGACCTTCCCCTGAGCTCCCCTACCCATCTGTACATGCCCTCATCATTCCCCCACCCCAGTGTCTTGCATACATTGGTTATGCTGACTTCTATAAAATCTCCCCTCTGATTATTCTTTTCTCTACTGTATTTCCTCTACCATTTATAAAATGTAGTGACTCCTCATTTTCCTTAGGTTCAGTTTTGCTCCTCACTCTTCACTTTAATGGATGATGTTCTTCATCTCACAACCTTTTTTATGGCTTCCCATGTCTTATAAAAGAGTCTTATTTGCTTCAGGCCCTTGTTTCTTCTCTCATCTCATCTCCAATCACACTGGGCTTCTCCCCACATTAGTCCAAACACATTAGACTTATTGGTGTATCTTGAACATACCAAACAACTCTTCCTTTAAAGAGAGATTTATACTTAATGTCCTTCTTTTACCCCAAATATCTACACATATGTCGTAAAGTTTTTACTCAACTATCAGCCTTTCAAGCAAATCTACTCTAAGGACTCCATATAAACTGCAACTATAGTTCCTCCTCAAATCATCCCAAATCCCAATACTCCATTTATTTTCCTATTCAACAAAGAACTATCACTATGTAACAATATATAAATTACATTTACTTGTTACCATTTTTTTAGTCTGTGAGTGTCTTTTTCCACTATCATATAAAATCCATCAATAGCAATAATCTCCGTTATTTGTTCACTGCAGTAGCCAATGCCTACAACTGATTATGGTGTAAAAGACCTGCCAAGTAGCCCTGGCCAGTGTTGCTCCGTTGGTTGGAGTGTCATCCCATACACCAAAAGGTAGTGGGTTCGATTATTCTTGGACAGGGCAGGTACTCAGTTTGCGGGTTTGATACCCGCCCCCCTCATCTAGGTGATACAGGAGGCAACCTTTTGATGCTTCTCTCTCACCTCTCTCTCTCTCTCTCTCTCTCTCTCTCTCTCATCTTCTCTTTCCCTCTCTCTAAAAATCAATTTAAAATTGTTTTAAATAAAGAGCTGTTGAATAAATCTGAATAAATATTTGTTGAATAAATGATATTGTCCATACCTCTAATTTAATTGTAATTTCTGTGATAATGGTTTCTAAATATTGCCTGTTATTTGTGACTGCTAAATCTAGTTTATCCAAGTGAATCATAATGTCTTAAAAAATAGTGTCCATGGTACATACTTCTTTTGAGCCTCATTGCAAGCTTATTTTCCTGGACAAAGGAGACCTTTAGTATTTATTTTTCTACACACACTTTACATTCTCCAAAAATGTTTTTTTTGTCATTGTTGTTCTTATTGTTCTAAGCCAAGGCATAAGTATATTTCAGCAACATATATTAAGAGCCAAAAGATTTTTCAAAAACAATGCAAGCACAGATGATTGTGGAAATTAAATGTTAACACATATAAAGTAATTTAGCTTGGCACATAGTAGGGACTCTATACATGCTAGAGTATGTTAGTTCTTCATAGTCATTTATCTGAGATTTAATTCTTGCTTCTTCCCTGAATAATCTCTGTGAATTTGAGTGATTTACCTAATTAAATGATTTGGGGTAGGTTTCCTTACCAGTAAAATGAAGAGATAGATCTAGATAACTTTCCAGATCCCTAACATCCTAAAGACTTACATTTTTCTGAATGGTCAGGATTGAGGCAAACTTTTCAACACAAATTCAACCCTTGCCTTTGGTCTTAACAACTCTGTGATAATATTTATTTTCACATTGATGTTAATGGTTATGTTCAGAGAAAGAATGATATGTGTAGTTCTACATTGATTAGGAGAGGGATATGTAGTGATGTCTACTCTTATCCCCTAGCATTACCTTTATGTTTCATCCAGAACTTTATGGATATTGAGAATTCTTGAAAATAGGAGGACCATCAGTGATTAAGACACAGAAAATGATAGTGACATAAGTAGGAATGCTAATCAATATAATTAACAATAGAAATGGCATGGTCACTGATGGTGGGAATATCTGTCGGGTATGGAGGTACATTCCTATTGCTTGCCAGTCCTAGAGGAAGAATGTTTGAAAGATCAAGAAAGGTCAAAAGAGACTAGGTAAAGGCTGAAGTAAGGATAAATTAATAGTAAATCACGCTGAAAATATTAAAAAATAAAAACTAAGTAAAGTCTGGAAAGGAGAAATACCAAGTTCTCTGGCTGATTAGTTCTTTAAAAATACTCTGTGATTCACAAAACAGCCCATCTTTCTCTATTCAGGTGGCTACATTTACATACTACAGACTGACAATCTTGTAAACAACAAAACTTTCCTTGAAGTTCTGGTGGTTGCAGGTCCAAAATGAGGGTGCCAGACAACCTTAGGGGCCCTCTTCCAGTCATAAATTTCTCAGTGATCTTGCCAATGGGCAAAGGATCTGGAGTCTCTTTTATGAGGCACTAATCCTGCTTATGATGGTTCCACCTCCCAGGACCCCACCTACCAAAACAACCATATCAGGCATTAGAATTTTAACATATGAGTTTTGAGGGGACACAAACATTCACACTGTGGCACAATACATCGCATAGGCTAACAATATGAGCCACCAAACAGATGAACTAACTTTTAAAAAGATGACTGTGACTTGAAAAAATCCTTTAACAGGAAACAGTGAAGATACTTAGGAAGAGAGTTCTGTTAAAAAATATGTATTTTATTTTTTTATTTCTGGAGAAACAAGTTTACTCTGGCAGCTTCATTAATTCCAGTGCATTTATTTGTTGGCAGTATACCTCCAGTGAAGCAGAGGCCTCTTAGATCTGCTCCCTGGCTCTCATTCTTACTCTCTTACACTATATAGTAGTGGCAGCTTGAGAGCTCTGAGCCTCTCAACAGCTGACGCTCCCACATCTCTCTGCCACTTGGCTACTGGCTTCTGGCATGTCACACTGGCGAGCATGGTCCCCACTGTTTCTAGGCTGAGAGAAGCAAATGCACATAGCACAGTGGTTAAGAATGTAGGTTCTGCTGCCAGACTGCCAGCATTTAAATCCTTTCTATGGCACTTACTAGGTTTATGACATTGGGCAAGATACTTACATCTCTGAGCCTCAGTTTGCTTCTTAGTATAATCAGGATGATAAGAGTACCTAACTTTTACAATTGCTGTGAGGACCAAATGAATTAATACATGTAAAGTAGGAGATCAGTCCAAGGTATTTAGCAGGTAGATGCTCAGTGAGTGCACTGTGATGTAGTAAGATTCAATTAATTTCTTAATGATAAGGATTGTTTCATAGAAATGAGTTTACTTTTGAAGTCTTATTGTTTATTCTAGAAACCAAACCCTTTTTAAAGTCACCAATGTACTATGAATAAAGATGAGAGCATCAATCGAAAAATGTATAATCTGCTGTAATCAGTTTGGTTCAGTGGATAGAGCATCGGCCTGCGTACTGAAGGGTCCCAGGTTCGATTCCAGTCAAGGGCATGTACCTTGGTTGTGGGCACATCCCCAGTAGGAGGTGTGCAAGAGACAGCTGATCGATGTCTCTCTCATCGATGTTTCTAACTCTCTATCCCTCTCCCTTCCTCTCTGTAAAAATTCAATAAAATATATTTTTTATAAAAAGGAAGAAAATCACATATAGTATATCTTATCTAATAAAGAGGGAATATGCTGATTGACTGCAAAGCCCTCAAAGATGGTGGTGCCCACAGCTACAAGATGGCAGTTCCCAGTCCTCTCAGCTCTGCCAGGGCAACAGGCACAAGGCACAGTCAGGCCTTCCTCCAGGTAAGTCCAGCCACTCCGTGTACCTGCCTCCAGATTCCCTCAGTCCCCTTAGCACCCCAGCTGTCCAGAGCCAGCCCAAGGCTCATGCAAGCCTCAGATGGTGGCTGCCTAGCCACCCAGGGCTGCCTGAGGCTTGTGCTGCTGGCAGTGGCAACAGCAGAAATGTGATGGGGGGTCACCTTCCCCTGATTGCCTCTGAGGGCTCCTGGACTGTGGAAGGGTGCAGTCCAGGCTGAGGGAACCCCCCCCCACCCAATGCATGACTTTTCATGCACTAAGCCTCTAGTTTCATAATAAGTAATGTACCCATTTTTAACTAGCAGCCTCCACATTTTCATGATTCTTATGATTTTGTATTACATTGGTTGCAAACACTCACACACACACACATTTGAAATTTTATTCCCAATATTTCACCTTTAAAATTATAAAACAGTTCAGAATATAATACCATCTTTTACCATATACGTTTTAAAAATAAACCTGCTGCCAATGATTGGCATTAATAATATTCAAATGCAACTGTTGTGTTAATGCTTAGGAAGTAGTTAAAACTGGATTTCAAGCGTGCATCAGTTACTATGGAAGTATGCCAAAGTGGCTCAAATGGAATTTTGGTTACACAGAGGCAAATTTTGACCCTGGACCTGTGATGAACTGAAAAAGAAGGCCCACTGACTTTGACACTCTCTGGGACATTCATCATCATTTCAATAAGGGAGGAAGGACAAGGTGGTCACCCTAGAAGTTCATTATCTTCTGCTAGCAATTATGCCTATAACTCCAGTGACTGCCAATCCAAAGCCAGTTTAAAAACATATATACCTGAAACCTATATAATTTCATTGACCAATGTCACCCCAATAAATTCAATTAAAATAAAAAATAAATTAAAAACACAGACAATATTTCTTAAAGTCCTATGTTTTATAAGCCACTCTTAGGAGTTTAAATAATAAATAAGCGAGACATTTTTATGGTCAGAATATCAATACAGTTTTTTTCTCTTTGAAAATTGAAGTGAAGTTTAGAATGAGACTGTGAATATGTCTAGCCCAAAATGTATTATAAAATTAAGTTTTATTTATTCTAGTCAGCAAAACCAAGAGGCCTGAGAAATATTTTAATCTAATATATTAGACGCAGTTCTCTAAAGAAGGTGAAGTAGATACATTTAAAATAGTGAATCAGGATTAAATAGCCCTCTCCACCACCCATACAGATCTTTGGCAGAGGCTAAGGAGGAAAGAGACCAATGTGATGTAAGTTCTGCTTTGATACCACTGCCTTTGGAAATAAAAGAATTAGTAAAAGTTGATCTACTCTGATTGGTAGGGGATGGGGAGATATTTTTAAAAGTCTGAGCCCTGGTCACAACAAGGATGACTGAAGTTAAATCATCCCTGTAATAGGCCAAACAAAAGACCCAATTTTTTTTTTCCTAGTTAAAATAAGCAATATTTTAATCATCAATTTTATTGTGACAAATATTAATTTAATGCTTAAGATTAGCCAGTTATTACACTAAGGACAATCCTATCTATTTTATTATTTCATCCTGAAAATAACATTACAATATAGATACATCT
Source organism: Lasiurus borealis (assembly GCA_004026805.1). NCBI lineage: Eukaryota > Metazoa > Chordata > Mammalia > Chiroptera > Vespertilionidae > Lasiurus > Lasiurus borealis. The sequence continues at coordinate 113,419 of PVJN01001211.1, read as the reverse complement.
TAAGCCTCTAGGTCTCCAATGCTTTAGAAAGGTAGGGATCTGGGTAGGTGAGGCATCTCCCAGAAGGAGCCATTAACCCATCTCTCATGAGAGGGCAAAATCCTCCTAAAGTTAAGGAAGGAGAAATACACTCCTCTCTAGAACCAGTGACAAGAATGAAGGAGAAGGAACTGTGTAATTCATGCCACGTATATCTTTTCCTTTATGTTCATGAACCCAACAAATGGTTTCTATCCTGTGATTCTTATCAAAATATGCTTAATTTACTTGAACATGAACAGATCAGAACAATTTTAAACTCAATATTATAAACTGAGATAGTCCAAAAGTCAATCCAGAAAATGATTACTTGGTTCCAGGACACAGACCTTTTCCAGGTAGGACAACTGATGTAATATAGGCAAAAAGTAAGTATCTATTTTTTTCTGTCAAATATGTTTCTTAAAATAACTTCAAGATTTCCACTGCCAGTGTCTTAGTAAAGGTCTTATTTCTTCTCACTGTTGCAATTGGCTTGTTTTACTGTTGTTGTTGTTTTTGCTGGGTCTCCAGTCTTTACATGTGCATCAGAGTGACATCCATGACAGTTCCTCTGTGTTACCTCTGGAATATGACAGTGACTAGAACAGAAAAGACACTCAAAAATCAGGAACTAAAGTAACTAATGACCCCAAAATTTGAGCTTTGAAAATGTTGATTCTCTGCACATAATATAGAAACATAATATAATTGGCAGAAAAAAAATAGGTATCTACTTTTTGTCTATATTACATCAGTTGTCCTATGTCTTCTCACTGCCAAATTCCTAGTGGATTCTCATTAAGTATAGCATATAATTTATGTTTCTTAGCAAAATATGGATCTACTCTAACCCAATCCTCCATTTTTATTCAAAAATATCTAATGCAATACCTGATAAAATGATACATTTCCACTAAATTACACTCTCAATCCAGTTAAAATGAATAGTCCTCACAGCACTCCTAGCCCTTGGATATCATTACATAATACTGCCACCCAGAAGAGAATTCATTTCCTTCCTTTTTATCCTTTCAACTTATATTCACATCTCTAATACCAGTTCAGGTTTCACCTAATCCATGAGTGATTCTCCAGGTGACAGAAATCACTCTAAGTTTACAAACTCTTTGGCTATAAGGTTTTCAGAAAGTATTTTCTCTTTCATTTATGAAGTAGTTTTTGCAAATTTGTGTGTACAACAGATTCAGTTAAGTGCAAGTGAAACATGGTAACTAGCTATGAGACATCGAAGCTAATAAAAAATCCAGGCATCAAGCAGACCACTATGCTAGAGATTCTTTAGTAATTATAAGTTCAGGTTTTCAGACAACTACAAGCGATGCTTTCAACCCAGCCTCTTATGGTGTCTGGAAGAAGTAAAGCCTATTGTACCTGGGAGGAAGTAAGTAAGCGTTTGAAATAACAAATGAGCTAGAAATTTAAAATGTGATTATACCAATTCCCTCCTCAAAAACTCATGGAGCCTCATTATTGTCTACAAAATTGAACTCAGGCTGCTAGGTTAGAGTGGAAGAGTTAGCCATGTGAATGGAGCCCCAGAGAGGAAAAGAAAAGCATCCGCAGCATGTAAGAAGGCCTGACAGAGAGAACATGGCATCTACTTTCTCACCTTTCTGATCCCCATACTTTTCCTCAGTCAAGGAATGGCAAAACAAGCTTATTTCCTTTTGTGTGAAAATACTGGAGCAACTTTTTATTTAATTTTCACTATCAGATTGTAAGTCCTTTATTTGAGAGTACTTGTTATATTATCCACAATGTTATACACACAATCTAGAACTAATCAACTAATTGTGTTGAATGCAATTAAACATGATAGTAATATTCAAAGGAGAAAAGATCAGTGTAGAAGGTGTTTTTTTTCTTTATCTACTCTCTATTGCTATCAATTATTAATTAACATTGAACTTGGCTTCTCCAGAAATTATTTTAACTTACTCTCCATTCTGATGCCTCAAGTTTATTAACAGCCAGTGACAAATGTATCTCTTCTGTCAGAGCTCTCTCCACTTAGGATGTTAGAATGTGATGTAATGTTTTGCGCTTCAAGCATCAAAAATCTTTCATCTTTGATTATACAGAGCTAGAGCTTTATCTCTTCTTTTTTCCTTTGGGTTCTATTTTGTTTATCTTCCTGGATACCTTTCGCAGTTAGTGCGAAAATGTGATTCCAACTGTATTCACTTTTCCTACATTTTACAAAATGAATTAACACTAAAAATTCATGCAGTCACAGGAAATATTGCCACTTCCTTACCCCTTTGCCTCAGAATAACATTGATGCCTCTTCCATAATGCCACTCAAAATATAATCTTTCTTATTAGTTTTACTTTTGTAAAGAATAGCACAAAAACTTGTGTTTTTTTTTTCCTAAACAAGTGAGAAGCTAAGAACTTTATGTCTTCTCACTGCCAAATTTCCTTAGTGTGCAATTCCTAAAATCAAGGGTATTCTAAAAATTAACCACAATATAACCATAAAACTTAGGAAATGGACACTGATTTGTTACTACCATTTGTTACGGGCCAAATTTTGTCTCCCTGACATAAGTTGAAGTCCTTCACCTAATACCTCAGAATATGACTGTGTTTGGAGATAGATAGGTCCTTTAAAGAGATGATTAAGTTAAAATCAGGCCTCTGAGAGAGAGATTTTAATCCAGTGTGGACACACAAAGAGACACCAGGGTCATGTGTACACTAAGGGACAACTATGGGACAAGGCAGCAAGAGGGCAAGCTTCTTCAAGCCAAGAGAGAGGCCTCAGAAAAAACAAACCTGCCATCATGTTTATATTATATTTCTAACCACCAGAACTGTGAGAAAATAAATCTCTCTTGTTTAAGCCACCTGGTCTGTGAATTTTATTATGGCAGCCCTCACTATCTCATCCACAAACTCCACTCAAATGTTTACAATTGCCTAATAATAAAATGTGCAGTGAAATATATCCAAACAAAGACTGTCCATTATATATATATATATATATATATATATATATATATACACACACACACATATTTTTTTTAATTTATTTTTTTTACAGAGAGCAAGGGAGAGGGATAGAGAGTTAGAAACATTGATGAGAGAGAGACATCGATCAGCTATCTTCTGCACTGCCCCCACTGGGGATGTGCCCACAACCAGAATGCATACCTTGACCTGAATCAAACCTGGGACCTTTCAGTCCACAGGCCAATGCTCTATCCACTGAGCTAAACCGGTTTCAGCACTGCCCGTTTTTATTTATTTGTCATTTCTCTATTCTTCCTAATCTGGAATAGTTTCTTATTTTTCCATTGACTTTCATGATCTTGATGCTTGATCATACACTTCTGCAAGCTATCTATATATATATAATCTCTATATATATAAAGCTAATATTCAGGGTCCCCATTCCTAGAATTGTCACTTCTTCAGGAACCCATAGCTCTTGTTAGTGATAGTGACATTTAGAAGCTACACGTAGGCACTAAATGAGCTATTGCTATTGGGATATCACTATTCCCAGGCTCTTTGAATAGACAGAGTTACACACACACACACACACACACACACACACACACACACATGAGTTCACATTGAGAATCATTCCAATCATCACGGAAGATGAAATTTTTTTTAGTATTTTTTTTTCTCTTTAATCCTCATCTGAAGTTATTTTTCCACTGATTTTTAGAAAGAGTGGAAAAGAGAGGAACACATCGACATGAGAGAAACATTGATTGGTTGCCTCCTGTAGGAGCCCTAACCAGGTGTTGGGCCAGGGAGAAGTCTGCAACCAAGGTACATGCCTTGACTGGAATCGAAACCGGGACCCTTCCACTGAGCCAAACCAGCTAGTGCAAATAATTTTTCTTTGTGTACTTCTACATGGATTCTCTGACTGAGAAATCTTGAATCTCAACATATTGATCAGTGTAAATAGGCTCAGTCCTCACTTAGGTCACAAATCTCCTGCTGATACAAGCCCAATGCAGAGGCCTTCCTCAGCTTTCTCACTCTGAGGCTCCAGGCTTGGCGACTATCAGCTGCATTCAGTCACACTCTTCCCCAGCCCAGGGCAACAACCCCACCCCCACCAGGCATGCCTAAATTGCTCTCTGCACCAACTGAATTGTTCAAAAAGGAATGAGGCAAGTAAACTATTTCTTTTTTCAAGTTAAGAGTTTTATCCAACTAAAGAATTAAAACCTGGGTGTCCCAGGTCTCACAAAAAATGTGAATAAAAATGATTCCTAAAATTACAATAGTGCCTTCTCCTGCAGGTTCAATTAAACAATGTTATCTGTTTCAAAGTCCCTAAATGAGATTGCAAAGAGGTGTGCTGTTGGGTAAACACTTTAGTTCTTTCTTTGGTTTCTGAAAGCACTGTGTTCACCTAATGAGAAAAAGAATCACTTGGGAGCATTTAAAAACACTGGTCCTACTCTGAAATAATGAAGTTCTCAATGCTGGTGAGGCCCACTCATGAGCATATATGTACTAAAATTCTCCAGGTGTCTCTCCTTCCCTTAACCACTGATTTATCTTCCATACAGATCTGCTTGTCATTAAAATAACATGTGACCTAACCTTATTGTGAGAGGTCAATCCTGGGATGGAATCTGATCTCTAGCCCCTAGATTCTCCTCTTTTGAGTGTGGGTGGGACATATTTATAGGCAACATGATGTGGCAGAGGTGAAATGTTTCTGGAGATGTAAAATAGGTTCCAAAACAGTTACTTTTTGAATTAATAGGAAAGGGAATCATCTAAGTTAGGCCTGACTTAATGAGTTAAAAATTCTTAAAAGAATAACTGAGCCTAGCTAATGGGAATGACTCTTTTCCTTTTTCTGGCTTGGAAAAGGTAAGCTGCTGCCTTGTGAGAAAGCCAATGGGGAGGGGAATGGATCAAGAAACTGAGCAGCTTCTTAGAGGCAAGGGTGGCTCTGACTAATAGCCAGGAAGAAAACTGTGACCTGAGCCTCACAGCCACAGGAAAATGAATTCTTCCAACAACCGCAGGGATCTTGGAAGGTGATCTTTCCCCAATTTACCATCTATTTGAGAGTGCAATCTGACCAACACCTACATGCAGCCTGGTGAGGTCTCAGCAGAGAGAGGGTGCAGGTAAGTTGTGTCTAGATCCCAGCCCTCCAGAAATGTGAAATAGTCATTATGTTGTCTTATGCTACTATATGTGTGACAATTTGTTATGAAGAAATGCAAGACTAATACAGTTATGAACATTTTTGGCTGCCAGATAACATTTCCATTCATTAGACATTACCAACCTTATTTGGATCTGAGGGTGAAGAAAAGAAGAGCATTGGACAAAAGTAAGTGACTGATAAATATTTTTGAATGATTTTAATATTGGGAAAATAATAATCATGCATGATGACCATGCCTGTTCTATTTTATGCACTCAAAGAATATTTTCATGTTCAAGGATCACTTTGAATGTCACTTGCCTTCTTTCTCTATGCTGGAAGAAAAGACAGCCATTTGGCATCTTTTCCCTAAAGGGTCAAATTTCCCTACATTGAGACATTGGTGGGTAAATGCTTAAAATAAATCAGTGGGATGAGGATATAACACTAAGGTAATTTTGAATTGGTTGTGATTATCTTTAATGAAAATACATGTATTAAATTCAGATGAACATTATCTCACCTGTGCATACTATTTGAACCCTCAGAATATATTAGTACATCACCTTCAATCTGAAAATCTGTAAAAACTCTTTTTTTCTGTCAACTGACTTAATTATATCTCTCTTACAATGTCTATTAAAAACCTCCTGTATGACTACATACATACTTAGGATAAAAACAATTTTTTCCTTGAATGAAATTTGGCCTGGTATTGGGGAAATAAACTATAGGAGGCCAGAACTAGAAATTTTAACAACTTTTGAACAATCTTGGAAGCTTTCGGAAAAGACTCGAGTGCACTTTGATATGGACCCACTTTGACTGAGTTCAAGTGGCTGATTTGTCACTTCATCTATCCCAGGTAACCCCATTCTTAGGCCAAATGTTTCCTTATGTTTTATGCTCTTTGAACCTGATTTTCTCATTTGAAATGGAGTTGCCTTCACCCTCATTTCTAACTACTAAAAAAATTCAATTAAAAATATTCTACCTTCTCTTTGAGGAAGACTAGGATCCCTTGGACTTTATATTTTACAGCAAAATATCTTCTTGGTTAAAAGGAAGAAGAGGAACAAAATGAACAGTGCCATTCCTCAAGACAGCATGTTGTGAGATTTTCAAAGTCAAGTTATAAGAGAGGAATTTTCTAAACTCTATTTAGGACATATCCAAGTAGATGTTAATTATCCATTACATAAACAGTTTGGATTAAATAATATAGAGAAATACTGAATAAAAGAAAATTAAAAACTTTTTTTTCTCACCTTTGGGGCTTCTTAGAACCTCTTCTGTAAATATCCAATAAATAGGATCTTATAATCTACAGATTTCATAACTTGTTAAATTATTGAACACTTTTTAACTTAGGAAGAAAATTGGATAAACTTATACTCAATAACAGTAGTTCTTACAGTATGCTTCCCAACCCAGCAACTTCAGCGGCAATATATCTTAGATACTTGTTAGAAAGGCAAATTTTTGGACCCCTCCCCAGATCTACTGAATCAGAAACTCTGGGGTTGGGGCCCAGGAGTCTGCATGCCACATGTTAGTAAATTCTGACACACACTGAATGAAGTTTGAGATCTATTATTCTATTCCACATATAACTCAAATAATCCCAACCCACTCATCTTTCAGAACAGGTATTTATTATAAGAGATGTTTTTGAAGAGTAAGAGAATTAACATTGAGGATTGTGCAACCACTGACATTGGGAGCACAATTTCTCCCTGTAGACCTTTTAAATGCTTAGTGAGAGTAATTGAAGAGACATGAGCAATGTTTAACAGCTCTGAAAGGCCTCACTAAAGACATTGATTCCAAAATCAAAGGTGTTTAATTGATAAGAAAAATATAGGTATTTTTCTTCACTCCAGTCTGTCAGTCTGATAATTTAGAGCCTAAGAGATTTCTTTTCAAATGAACATCCAAGAAGCAAATGTGTTAAACGCTAACATCTGTTCTGAACTAATTTGTCTGCATTGCCATACACAGATGAGGTGAATCTTTCTTAAAAGGCCCATTTAAGCTACTTAAGGTTGCACATGTTAGTAAAGAATGTTAGGTATTTAATTGCTAAACTCCCAGGAAATATGGTAGATGTCACAGCTTTATAATTATTGATAAAAATAATTATGTAAAACCAAGAAGCAGTAAATTTGGAGGGGGCAGTTACTAGTTTCTTTTTAAAATTTATTTATTTTATTGATTAAGGTATTACAAATACATATATATCTTTTTTCCCCTGCCATTGACTTCCCTCCTCTTCACTCTCCCCCTCCCCCTGCACTTGCCCTCTTACCTCCCTTTCCAAATGTCTTGTGTCCATTGGTTATGCTTATTCTGTCTGTACTTCACGGAAAGAAACATTGAAAAGTTTGGGCTGATTCTTCAGGCGAAGAGCAGAGAAGCTATTTGCTGTCACTCAAGTTTTATGTCAAGAAAATAGGCCTGATTGAATTGATCTACTGGACCTATCAATAAGAGATGTAGGCCAGAGCTAAATAAACCAAGACCAGCTCTTCAGTTAACTAGATTATCAAGTTATACAACTGATTCTGTGTGCTTATTGTTTCATCTATATTGAAATCTGAACTTGTTCTCCTCTGAAAGAAGATCTGATATAAGGCATACCAGTTTTATATTTCTAGTAGTCTTTTACCAAAATTGTCCCCCATATAATTCAGTCAGATTACAGCAGATAAAACAATGGGCCTGTGGATTCAAGTAGCATCTAAGTTCAGGAACCTCTCTAACATCTTAAAAAATAATACTGTCCATGTAAAAACAAACAAACAAAGAAAAACAACTAGCAATTCTCTTTTAATTACTCTTATTTCAATACTAGAGACCAGATGCACAAATTTGTGCAGGGGTGGGGTTCAGCTGGCCCACCCCAATGGGGGCCCAATAGGCCAGGCCAGTAGGGAGGAGGAGCCACAGGCAGTTGGTCAGCTGGCTCTATCCCACAGTCAGTTGGCCAGCTGGCTCCATCCCCTATCAGAGTTTTGAAGGCTGATGGGGGGTGGGGCTGGCTAGGGGAGGGCCCCAGGTGGTTGGCCAGCAATCCCCATCTCCAATCAGTGTGTTGGGGGCTGATTAGGAGCTGGGCCAGACAAGTGTGTGGGGGACAGGGAGAAGCACAGGGGCGGGCTGATCTTGGCCCAGATTAGGCTGGTTGGCTGCTGCAGTGCTTCTCATAGCCTTCGTATCCACCAGGTGATCTGGTTGTTCTGTCATTCCAGTCATTGGGCTTTTATATATAGAGATGGAAGTATACAAATAGTGAGCTAAATTCTTACTAACCATTCACATATGGACTGTTAATTGCTATTATACTTTCTTAAACATTATTTATTGACTTCTATTTTTCAACTTCAGGATAGCCATGTACAAAAATACTGTTAGTTTTTTTGCTGTTTGCCTATCTCCATAATAAAAGGGCTAACACACACTTTCAGGTGACAGATTCAATAAAGCATTTTCAAACTCTCAGAAATGTCTAGCAATTGCTCACTGGAAACATTAGAATCTGAGACTATTAATTAGCTTCAGCAAAATTGGGGGGGGTGGTGGTAAATTCACTCATTACTTCATGTGCATGATTAAAGAATTTTCTTTACCTATATTGATCTTTTGATGGCAAGATTGAAAGAAAGTTGAAAACAATGACTTCAATTGCAATTCACCTCTAATAACTAAACACAATCACCATTTGATGAATGTTTAATAATTGTTAATTATTAAGAAATCTACTCTTTCCTCTAATAGATAACAGCAAATAGACTGTTATAGAAATTTTAAAAAATTGATTTACCCATTCTAGATTGACTTTCTCCCTTTCTTTATAAACTTAAAAAAATATTGAATTTATTGGAATGGCATTGGATAATAAAATTATATAGATTTCAAATGTTCAATTCTATTATACATCATCAGTATATTGTATTGTGTGTTTACTACCCAAAGTCAAGCCTTCTTTTACCCTCTTTTATCTCCCTTCTTTCTCCTCTCCCTCTGGTAATCATCAACCTGTTATCTGTGTCTATGTCCATTTGATTTTGTTTATTCATTTTGCTTATTTTTTTTTCACCTATTTTACCCAGTCACCACTCCCTTACCCCCCCCCACCTGACAGCTGTCAGTCTATCCTCTGTGTATATGAATCTGTTTATATTTTCTTTATTTTATTCATTAGATACCACTTATAAGTGAAATTATAAGGTATTTGTCTTTCTCTAACTGGCTTAATTCACTTAGCATAATACCCTCTAGGTTTTTCCATGCTGTTGCAGAAGATAAGATTTCCTTCTGTACTACAGATATTTTTTATTCACTCACCTACTGGTGGACCTACCCTTGGGCTGCTTCCAAATCTTGTCTATTATAAATAGAGTTGCAATGAACATAGGAGTGCATATACTCTTTTGAATCAGTGTGTCAGGTTTCTTCTGATATATTCTCAGAAGTGGAAACCTATGTCATAAAAAAAAAATCCCATTAATTATTTTTATTTATTTTTTTCTTTTTTTTTATTAATTTTTTATACATGTCTCCCCATGACCCCTCCCTCCCAGGCATACCCAAACCCCCCCAGTGTCTATGTTCATTGGTTATGCTTATATGCATGCATACAAGTCCTTTGATTGATCTCTTGTCTACCTCACCTAACTTTAATCTTCCTGCTGTAATTTCACAGTCTGTTTGAAGCTTTACTGCCTCTGTATCTATCCTTTTGTACATCAGTTTATAATGTTCTTTATTATCCACCAATGAGTGAGATCATGTGATGTTTCTCCCTCATTGATTGGCTTATTTCACTAAGCATAAGGCTCTCCAGTTCCATCCAGGTTGCTGCAAATGGTGAGAATTCCTTCTTTTTAATGGCAGCATAGAATTCCATTGTGTAGATGTACCACAGTTTTCTGATCCACTCTTCTGCTAACGGGCACCTAGGCTGTTTCCATATTGTAGCTATTGTAAATTGTGCTGCTATGAACATAGGGGTGCATAAATCCTTTTTGATTGGTGTTTGTGATTTCTTAGGATAAATTCCTAAGAGTGGGATTACAGGGTCAAATAACCCTAACCCTAACCCTTCTCCTGGAGGATAACTGTCTCTTAACTTGGCACCAAGCACTCCCAGTGTGACTCTCAGCCGCTCTCTCTCCTTCTGCCCAGCGACAAAGCTCCAGACGCGTCTGTTTACTCTGCCGCCATTTTCTCATCTCCCATTAATTTTTTGTAGAAACTTTATATTGTTTTCCACAGTGGCTGTCCAAAATGTATTCCTACCAACAATGCATGAAGGTTCCCTTTTTTCTGCATCTTCGACAACAGTTTTTGTCTGGTGATTTACCAATGATAGCAATTCTGACATGTCTAAGGTGATATCATATTGTGGTTAATTTTCATTTCTCTGATGATTAGTGACATTGAGCTTCTTTTCATATGTATATTGGCCATCTGTATGTCCTGTTTGGACAATAACTTATTTTACATTTCAGTTGTAATTCCATTGAGGTCTTGGGAGGAGTTGAATATAACTTCTACCTCTTCTGCCATCATCTTAGATCCTCCACTCTTAACCTCTTTTAGCCTAAATTTCACTTCACAATAAAATGAAGATCTGAAGGTCTTCCTGAATTTAAATCAACTGTATGTGAAGCATTTAAACTAGTCCTTGGCACATAATTAAAACTTAATAAATTATCATTTTATAAGAGTATTATTTAGCTGATGGCTTAAACAGTGGCATAATTTATTTGTTATTGTATCATATATATCCTAGAGTTGGTCTTGTTTATTGGTTTATTTATAGTGGAAAAAAAACACCCCAGAGATCAATTATCAAAGGGACTAGGAATAAACACTCATGGGACAGAAGTAAGATGGTTTAATTCAGTGGTCCTTGTGGCAACTGACTTGATATTTCCAAGTCAAAGGCAACTTGAGCTTCTGACTCTTCCCTGCCTTCTCACCTCCCTGAGAGATTCCATCTCCTCCATGGTCTCACTAACCACCTAAAGGATTCAAGTCTTTATTTCTAATCAAAGTATTCCTAGGATCCAAATTCATATACCTTGATACCTAGTAGATATCATTTGTGTTGTTTATTTCACAGGTGTTTCAAATTGAAGATAAGAAAGCCAAATCCCCTGCCTCAATTAAAGAGGAATAATACCTACTTCTTTTTCAGTGTTAAATACTTAAATGAATGATACTAGCAATGACCCAAGGGGCAAAACTGAAACTTGAGAATCATCCTTTCTCCTTCTATTTACTAAAAGCTTTATATGTAACATATGAACAGGCTCTGCCCTTGGCTTCCTCCCCATCACCCACAGCCCCAGGCTCCACTGCTATCCCTGTATAAAAGTGTGCCCCTTGTTGCCTTTGTCTCAGAAGCTCTTTCCAAGTGCTGCCTCCTGATTTGGCCAGATCGTCTCTACTTTTGCCAAAACTTAGATGATTCATTAGGAACTGTGGTTTACTGGCTTCTGCTTCGGAGGTAGCATTTTTAAAAATTTCCCTTAGGTAACAGTATAATTTGTGTATAACATTTTTTTCCCACAGCTGAAGGCATTTTAACCTCTACTGTCTCATGGAAGTTGTTTTAGTTCTCATTTCAGAGCTCTTGCCTTAGGGCCATGGTCAGCAAACCACTGCTTATAAGCCACATGCGCCTCTTTGGCCCCTTGAGTGTGGCTCTTCCACAAAATAGCATGGCCTGGGTGAGTCTATTTTGAAGAAGTGGTGTTAGAAGAAGCTTAACTTTAAAAAAAAATTGGCTCTCAAAAGAAATTTCAATCATTGTACTGTTGATATCTGGTGTTGTTGACTAATAAGTTTGCCGGCCACTGCCTTATAGTATTGGATCAGGTAGAGAGTGTAGGTGACAGTTAAAGGGCTTAAGCTTTTTTAAAGTTGTCAGAATTTACAAATATCTAGAAGTTATTTTCTTCAGGACTTTGGCTGGGCAAAGAGAGCTTAAGTGGGGAGAAGCAGAAGTGGACCACTTAAGGAAGGTTGAGGTACCTCAGGGTGGTGGTTTCAGGGAAATTCTCCATGCATAATGGAGACAAGACCCCATCAGCCAGCAATGTCTTACATAAGAAGTTGCAGTTAAAACATCAGTGGATACTATTAGGACACTTTCCAGATTAGAGACCTGATTGGATAAGATCACTATGAGCAACTTTGTGGGCAGTAGAGTGTGACAGACATTTGCAATAGGCATTATTTGCCAAATATAGTTGTTTCTTTTTTAGGGTATATTGTGGGGTTTTATTTTGTGCCCTTTGGGCTTTGAATGTGCCCTTATGATGTATTTTGGCAAGTGTTAAATATGAGAGGAAGTAGCATGTCCCTTTCTTATGGAAACTTTAAGGGTCAGTGATGCTTCTTTCCCTCTGCCATGATGCCTGGGAACATTCCATTATCCTGGGTCCAAGAGTGAGCATAATGCAGAGCAGGGTCCTGATATGAACATGTAGTATGAGAAGAAAAAAATGATGGAGTTTCTGTGGTTTGTTACTACCACAGCATAATCTAACCAATAACATATTCTTAAATTTACTGTGAGCAGTGTACTGAAGATGAACAGATTTGAAGACCAGCTCTTACCATTGTACTGGTAAGAGCTGGTCCAAGGAAATAATGGTATCACCATAGATTAAGGGACTGGCCCTTCCCTGAGATTTTTAGTAACCTATGTGACCTTTTGAGAGAGAAGGAACACCAATGATACTGGAAGTTGAAACTCGTATCAGAAAAAGCCTTGATGTAGTTTTAATATGAAATATATCTCAGGTTTGTGCACTACAATTGCCATCTGTTACATATGCTTCATGTCTAGAAATATTTGCAGCCCAGTGTACCGGGCCTGATCTAACAAGTGCAACATTTAATCCTGACTTCTAAAACCAAAGCTTGAGCTAATACTTCATGTCTTACTTCTCAAGAAGGAGAAGGCTTTTAGAATTGATTTTGCAAGTAAATATAACACTAGTGATAATATCACTGATTTGTTGAATACTTTAAATATGCCAAGTAATATGTTAAACAATTTACATGGATTATCACATCTAGTCTTTTCAATAAATCTTTGAAGGTGTTGTTACCCTCATTTACCACTTTAGGAATTTGGAAATTAAAAAGGTTAAAAACTATCTATGAGTCACACAGCTGGTAGGTGGTAGAGGCGGAATGACAGCACAGGCCTGCTTGATGCCAATGACATTGCTCTGCAGAGCCCTCATTAATCACTTCTCACCTGGATTATTGGAACCATTGTCTAACTTCTGTCTCTGCTTCTTATCTTATTTTCTTCTTTAATCCTCCCCCATTCTAGGTAGAGTGATGAATAAGTGCATAATGCAAATATAACCTTTAAAGTTATTGTATTAAAATTGTACTGGCTCCCAATTGTTTCTAACATAAAATCTAAACACCTCATGAGTCATAAGATGCTCTCAAGGACAAGAGCCTAGCCTGCTTCCCAGAATAGTCTTCTACCACCCCTATCTTCCAACTTTATGCTCTTCTAATACTAAACTGCTTTTGTTCTATTGATAATACTCATAGCAAAATGACTATGCAATCTCTCCTATAAGCAACATCCAGGGGAAGACTCATGCACTCTTTCATCTAAATGAAAGACAGTTTGAGTATATAACCTGCTCCATGGAGAGTTTTGTATATTTCAAGCTGGGGTAGGTATTTTTTTTTTCTCCTATAGTATTTTATGCAGCTCATTTTCATTATATAAATATAATACTTTAAGTGCATGAGCCCTGGAATCACAAAGTCAAAAGTTTGAATATAAAGTCTACCAATCTCTAGTTGAATATGCTCAAAGTTATTTAACCTCTAAAAACTCATTTTCATGGTTGGTAAAAATAATATAAGCATAGAACCTCCATGGACAGATTTTTCTTATAACATACTTGGTTTCAGAATTACATTAAATATTGAGTTTTAACACAATCTTGAACTAAAGTTAAAGTTCAATACAATATTTATTAATATTTGTGGGAGTCCCTTTCCACACCCCGTGTGGTTAAGGGTTCCTGGTTCAGGGTTCGGGTTCTGGAGGAGGCCGCACGCAAATGAAAAGAGAGACTAGAAAATATTAATTTGGCAATATTGGAGGGCCAGGCAAGAACCTTCCTCTGGACTACCACTTGCTCTGACCTTTTTCTCCCTTTTATTAAGGCTTTGGGATACACCCATAGCCTTTAGGCAGGAAATTACAATAACAGACATTAACATGAAACAAACAGGTAGAGGCTGCTTCAGCTAACAATGTTTCAACTAAACAGTGAGTGATTAGCTCTGACCTTTCAGAGCCATTAAGGTTGACCAGCCTTCTGGTCTCCTGATCATAGTGAGACAATGTTTGTTTTCCAGCAAATATTCTTGTTTTAATCAAAACATTTTAGAATAATTACCTAAATATGAGCTTGTAAACTCCTTAATGTCAACATTCTTTTCTTCTTTCAACATAAAGCCAAATATAGTAAGCCTTGAGTAAATATTTGCTAATTGAATGAATGAATGATAAAAAAAATTAGGAAGATGTCATTAACAATACTTAAAATCAAAGAGATTACCATGCATTTAGGGTTCTTAGAATGCCAAAACATTGGCATCAAAAATACACTTCTGCATTTTGAACAATTCCACCCCATTCTGTCTCATTCTACTGTATCAGAGAATAAAGAAAAAAATGAGAAATGCTGAGCTAACAAAAATTCTCCTTTCAAATTGTGTGTAAATGTCCAGTGAAGTAAAAGATCTGCTCTGATATTAAGGAGGGAAAATTGGAAGCTCATAGGTTAAAGAGATTTGGAACATTTCTAATAACATGAGCCAAGAAGTCAATGAGGGAGAAATATCAGGGTGCTGAGAAGTGGTCAGGGCCAGATTGCAGCTAGTTGGTATAAACATTGAGAAGCTTGGTCTACTTGGCTATCGTTCTTTCTCCAGCGTGGATGCAAACATAAAAAAGAGTGCCTCCCTCATGGTGGATCCCATGAAGGAGATCATCAAGGGCAATGGAAAGATGAAGTAGGCAGAGTATAAGATTTTACTATAATCCTTTGCAATGAATTAATTAGGTCCAAAAGAGTTAGCATATATAGTAAGAACAAGATTAATAGAAATAAGTAAACAACTCCACCCTTGCTTGAAAATATTTATAGAGGATTGAATTTAGAGGATTGAGAATAGTTTATGATAAAATGAATCATCACTTCAATTTTTCTTTAGAATCACAATGATCACAATAGAGATAATGAATTCAAATCAATTTAGAGAATTTACCTATATAAACATAATCTACTTTGATATGATTAAAACTGACAGAACCTAAAATAAATTAATAAAGATGTAATATTTTCTGACTTCACTTTTGTATATGCTTTTAATGACATAATGAGAAAGATATATGAAAAGAAGGTAATAAAAGAGGGACCCAGGGAGGGAAGCAGTTTTAGCAAAATCTAGAATTTGGGGCATTTATTTTTAGATATAAAAGAAAAAAACTTTTTATTTTTTGTATCAAAAATATTACAGAGCTTATGGTTTGCAATAACAGAACTGTAAATATAAATGAAATCACACAATATATGTTTTGGGTTATTTTGTTTGTTTGTTTGTTTGTTTGTGCCCAGGAAATATATCTCTTTTTTTATTCCTGCAAATTACACCTAAGTGAGGTCTTATTTTTTCTTATAATATGTAAAGTTGTCAGGGGCAGAGCTGTTGTCCCCACCCTCCTTGACAACCTCTCCAGTGGACCAAGAAGCAAGTGCTTGTTTCCCTGAAAGTAAGACATCCCCCCCCAAAATAAGACCTACTTCCAGTTTTGCCTCTCTCTGTAATATAAGGCATCCCCCCAAAAATAAGACCTCCCCAATAATAAGGCCTCCTCCGAACATAAGGCCTCCCCAGAATATAAGACCCCGAAGCTACCTTAAGACATCTGACTCCTGATTTAAAGAGATCTCACACTGCCTGAACAGCTCCAGCTGGGCTGTGGCCAATCAGTGAGCTGGTTTGTGATGACAACTACTACTGTACCATATACAGGTAATAAATTTCTTTTTTTTTAATTTTTTGTTCAACAATAAAGGTGTACCGTATTCTTCTTCATGGAAAAATAAGACATCCCCTGAAAATAAGACCTAGTGCATCTTTGGGAGCAAAATTAATATAAGACACTGTCTTATTTTTGGGAAAACAGGGTACAACCACTTACCTAAGTACTATTATACCTACCTTCTTACCCCAGAAAAGAAAATCATGAGGAACACACTAGACACACTAGAGGTTTCAGCACTTTTTTTAAAGCACAAAGTCATCTAGCCTCCCAGAGGAATCAAAAATAAGAAATCAAACAATCGCGTTTAAGTCATTAATTTGTGTTAAATAAGGGACTGGTGGATTAAGTTTCTTCTATTAAGTCTGAAAGGGTATCTCATACAGATATTTCCTGCCTCCACTTTTCCATTCTTCGCTGTTCTTTCCATAGCCTCTCACACTGCCCACTTGGTGTACTTGCAGACCCACATGATAAATTGCCCTCCTCCTCCAGTGTAGAATACATGTGATTCTTGGTGGTTTGCACTCTGGTACCTGTGGACTCAGGCAGATGTTAATAAGAGTTTGTCTTTTCCCAGGGAAAGGATTTGGTTGGGCTCTGGCATAAAAACTATTTTTAATTTTTTTTTTCTTTTTAAGGCAAAGAAGTTGCTTTTACAGTATACATGACAAAGACTACTTTATTCTGAGGGGCCGGAGTTAGTTTAGTGAGGACATTTTTTTTTTTTTTTTAGCTAAGATGTGAGAATAATGCTTAAAACTACAGTAGAAAATAGGGACAAAAAAGGAAGAGGTGGAATACATTGAAATAGAACTTTGCCTTCATGATAGTATTTAAATATATCTTTAAAATATGCAGGAAACAGTACTAATTGTATTTGCTGAAATTAATGTGTATTGGCAGAAAACATGAGTATCCTGAAATTTTTCATATCATTATTACTTTTCAACAAATGTTGCTCGTCTTCATAATCTACACCAAAATCTGGCTTTGCCTTTCTTCAAAACAAATCTGATAACAATTTATAAAGAATAAATAGGTATTAAATATGAAATGTTCTAAAAATGTCAAAAAGTTCCTTATATATATTGAGGATTAATTGAATAATAATAATATTACAATAATAAAAATTGGTATTGAATAACAACATATTTCCCAAATGCTATGATTCTATAGTAGATGTAATCACATTTGCATTTGATAATACATGTTATATTTATATTTGGCTGAGAGATGATAGGATATGTTCTAAAATTTATGCAACCTGTCCACAATAAGAGAGAAGAGTGCTGATGGCAATCCTTTCCTATAACTATTTTAGCCAGCTGGAATGTGGCACAACAATCACATTTCTCTCTTTTCATATTAAATCTCAACTGTGTCCATATGCTAGAGTAGTAAGAAGTTCCCAAAGGGAAGGGCTCACAGCTCTTTCATCTTAAATATCATACATACATGGGACCCTATAAAATAAAAGCCTAATATAGAAATTGACTAAACGGGGTGGCAGGGAACAGTAGCTATAACACGCACTGACTACCAGAGAGCAGATGCTCAATGAAGGAGCTGCCCTGACTCTGCAGGCCAAGATGAGTGTCAGTGGAGGGCTCCCTCCCTTCCCCCGCTATTGCCCCACTGGTTGCCCCACAGAGGGAGGCAACCAGCAGCAGCGGTGGAGACCAGGGCTGTGAGAGGGCACTGCCAGGCCAGCTAAGACAGGTGCCAGCAGGGGCTCCTCAGTTGCCCCACAGATTGTCCCTGATTGCTGGTCAGGCCTAGGGACCCTACCTGTGAACAAATTTTGTGAACTGGGTCTCTGATTATTGAATAATCCTATGGCCTTTCTCATTGAAAAGGAACAATATATACATCAATTGCATGATGAACAGAAAACTAGAAAATCCAGTCAGATAAAATGCCTCTGCCTTGGACTGCCATTGTTTTTGGTTTGGTGACAGAAGATTGTTTTTTATACTAGTCCCTCATGTTTTGCTGCAAAATGAATCCATTTCTGTGAACATGTACTTGATCATCCAGATGCTTAGCCAGGCTGCAGTATCTGTTCATGAAAAGTCAGCCCTGTTTTTCTTTCTCTGTCTCTAATCACTGAGCTCTGCATAACATGGTCTATTGGGAAGGCAAGCCACCAAGATATATATTACAGGGTTTGTTTATTATATTATCTACTTCAAGTGTAATCAGTAAATTATACACTACTGAGAAATTCACAACTTGGGTA
This sequence comes from Lasiurus borealis, assembly GCA_004026805.1. Lineage (NCBI taxonomy): Eukaryota > Metazoa > Chordata > Mammalia > Chiroptera > Vespertilionidae > Lasiurus > Lasiurus borealis. The sequence goes on along the minus strand of PVJN01001211.1, from coordinate 94,888 downwards.
AAACTCACATGGACTCAAAGTTAAGCAAATAAGTTAGATGGACGGACACATAAAGAATTTTGTATGCCATATGCATGCTCATGTTATCTGGAACATTTTTTGTGTAGCTAATTCACATGTCAAATTTTTCAAACAGTTGGGTCCTGTTTTCCTCATGGTTTCCTAACCCTATCAATTGAAAATATGTAGCAATATTAAAATCTATTGATTTAAATTGTCTCTCAATAATTTATAAAAACATACAATCAACATCACATTATTAATAATCCCAGTAATTATGTCTTTTTAAAATGAAGATGATGTGAGAGATGAAAATAAATCAAATGGAGGTGCTCTTACCTTTTTCTGGTAGTGTTTCATTAATCCTTAATACTTTTAATAATACTCATGTGATTATTGTATCAATCAATTTTCTAGATCCTGAAGGAACAATAAAAACAGTTAATATGATACAAACTTGAAAAGACTTCATCTGGTAGGGCAGACAAGTATATTAACCACATAAACTTTTTAGGTGCCTTATAAAAACAATGGTAAATTATCCAAGGAGCACAGAGAGTGAAGCATCTAACTCATAGTCTACCTGGTAGTCTTCCACCAATAGATACCATTTCATAGGTACAGAAAGTCATAACAGTAACAAAGTTGGAAGAAAATATTCTGAGGATATAGTCTGTGCTATAACAAGACCTTCATCCAGAAAATAGGAAACATATGGAACTTATTTTAATAGGAGTAAATAGAAATTAACCAAGTACATTGGAGGAGTTAGAAGAATAAATAAGTCTGAGTATTCTCAGACATAATAATTTTGTTTAATTAATAAAGAAAGGATGTGCCATGAAAAGGAAATACAACTAAGTAAGTCAAAGTCTCTAATGGGGGACCAACATTAGTAAGCAAGAGCTTTGGACTAGAGTGGAATGAGTTCCCAGGAAGTATAAGAAGATGAGGATAAGGAAGTTATCAATAGATCTTGAAGGCTCTTGAGAACAATATTAAAAATTGAATTATATTTTAAAAGGTATAGAATGCTTTGGTAGGATTTGTACTGAGTGGTGTATGGATGTGTCACAGGCTCTCATTATGCTTTTTAAAAGATAGTTCTGTCTTTTGGGTGGAGATCATGCCATAATTGTAAAAAAGTGGCAATAAGGAGAAGAATCAGGTTTTTAATTATCCTGGTTTGTCTGAAGGTGGTTATGGTAGAAGTAATAAGCAGTGGTTATGCTTTAAAGGCAAACCGAATAGGATTTGTGGGTTAATCCATTGTGGCATGTCAAGGACAAATCAAGATTGGCTCCTAGGAAATAAATTACCGTAAACCTAGTGGCTGAAAACAGAACACATTTATCATCTTGTAGTTCCTGTGGATCAGGTGTCAGGACATAGCTTTCTGGGGCCCTCACTTAGGGTCTCCCACAATTATGATCAAGGTGTCAGATGGGTCCTCATCTGGAGGCTCTGCTGGAGAAGGATTTGCTGCCAATGTCATTCAAGTTGCAGGCAGAAATAATCTCCTGTGGTTGTGGAACTCAAGACACTAAATTCTTTCTGCCCTTCGGCTGGAGTTGTCCATCAATTCTTAGAGACCACCCTCAATTTCTTATCATGGGGGCCTTCAATTATGGCTACTTGCTTCTTCAAAGCTGGCAAGATGGGTTTCTAAAATAAGTCCACTAGCAAGCTTGTTTACAATAATCAATGAATTGACATCTTTTCACCTGTGCCATATTCTAAGAGTAAAAGTTAATGTCCTACCCAGACCCCAGAAAAGCGGATTATACTAGAAATTAGAATCATGAGGTTTCGTGTTTAAATTTATCCAACACAGATGGAAAATGGCCAGGTCTCTAATGACATAATGATGCAGCTGAAGTAATCATGAAATCACTTCAGAGCTACTGTTTTTAAGTGAGACAATAAATAAAAGTTCTTACTCTCTAAAGCCACTTTTGGTGAGAAGTTGTGCTACTTGCAGCAAAAAATATATATTCTCTGACATAGAGACAAGAAATATTAATACCTTACATGTGAGGGTCTCAATTTTACCTTTGAATTAGAGGCAGATGATCTATTTGTGCTTTATCATGAATGAAGGTTGAACATAACAGCTGTAATGAGTAGAAAAGGGAGCTAATTTAGGGTCAGATATAAGAAATTTCATGTAGTGTTGAGTGATATTAGAAACAGCCAAGAAGAGATTAGTTGCAATAGTGTGCAAACTGAATTTTTCTTCACTCTGCTCCACAGCCTAAGTATGAATGAAGAAAGTAGACAGTTAATTGGCTAAATGAGAGTTGGTAAAGACAGAAAGCTTGGGAGAAGAAACTATTGGCAAGTGAATAGATAAATTGATGAGTAACATGATCTATCATGATGGAATAAGAAGCAAAGAGAAAAATTGTCCTGGTAAGCCGGAAAAAATACTCAAATATATGCTCTCTAAATGTAGTTAGAAATAAGATGTAAAAGGAATAAAAGAGTGAGCAACTTGAAGAAATAGACAGGGTGTGCAATATAAGACTCCAGAAGTAAAAAAATATTGTTACAGAAAACCTAGTCCAGACTGTGAAAAATGTGGGAGTAACCAATATGGAAGGGAAAAAGAGGCTTAGAAATTGAAGGCAAAGAAATGGGAAGTTAGAATGCTCAGCCTTTTTGTCTCATAGCACTCATAAACTAACTACTAAAATTCTGTGGCACACCAAAAATATATATATATATTTGCCAATCTGACAATAATAGGTATATTTTCATTGTTTTACAAAAAAGTAATAATGGTAATTACCTATTATTTTTTGCTCCAAAAAATGACTTTTTAAAAAATTAATCTCGATTATATGACTTATATACATATATATGTGTGAGTGTGTGTGTGTGTGTGTGTGGTGTGTGTGTGTGTGTGTGTGTGTGTGTGTGTGTATGTTATGTATTGTTATGTTGGCTGTTGGCACTTTTTTATTTTAAAGTCTAAGGTAAAAGATGTCAATGTCCTTGACAAAATAGTCAGGTACTGCCTGTTTTAAAAAGTCTTGTGGCACACCAGTGTGCTGCACTAAGGATTGCCTGTATTGACCCCGGGATAATGGCAAGACTTAAGGCATATGATAAAACTGTTAATCAGGGCCAGACACTTTAAGGAGGTGGTTATGGCGGTGGCATGTTGACAAGTAGTGAATAGATAGTAGAGATGAGAAAAGGATCAGGTGATAAAATCAAACAGTGTGAGCATCAAAGTAGATTATGTCTATTTACATGAACTTTGTGCCTAATGGTTTAGAAACACAAGAATGAAACAAGATACTGTAACTTCCACATCCTTCATTACATGAGCTTTAGAAAACTCCCTTTAAGAAAATATAATATGCCTGGCTGGTATTGCTCAGCAGTTGAGCGTTGACCCAGGAACCAAGAGGTCACTGGGTCAATCCCCTTCCCCCCAGTTTGAGTCCCAGTAGGGGGTGTGCAGAAGGCACCTGACTGATGATGTTTCTATTTTTCTATCCCTCTCCCTCTCTCTCTAAAAATCAATAAAAATATATATTTTTAAAAAAATAAAGTAAGCCATCCTCTTAAAAAAGAACCAGGTGTTAGCAAATGCAAAGGGAAGAGAGAGAACATTTTGTTGCATGGAAAGGGTTTTAAGTACTGGGCACTGAGATTCCTGGATGAAGTTCAAAGGTCTGAGTGGGGTTGGAGGATGGATCTGTATGGGAGAATGATGAGGCACATAGGATGACATTATTAAAGGGAGCACATTATCCAGCACCATGGAAATCATCAGATTTGTTGCTTTTAGCAAAACAAGACTTCTAGCAGATGTCCAGACATTTGAAGTCCCACATTACTACTATATCTTGTTTCTGTGGCAGTTTCATGGTCTGTATTAGGGAAGCATCTGCTGGGCTGAATAAACAATCATCTACTTCAATATCAATATCAGTTATGACTTTATTTCCTTTTATCCTCACCCAAATGTTCTCTGCTGTGATCCATCCTCAGATACATGGATTCCCTTGCAGTTGCACACCTCCCTGACATCTAGGACACTTCTCCACCACTTCTGTTCTATATATTGTTATTAAGAAAACAACATAGAAAGGCCAGTTTTGTCTCCTTCCTTGAAAAGTTTCTGTAATACTTGTGAAGTGATAGCTGGCATAGTTTTTCTTTTGTATTATATGTTATCTCTTCTCAATATTTTCAAAAAATATTTTTTATTTATTTCAGAGAAGAAGGGAAAAGGAAAGACAGAATCATCAATGATGAGAGAAAATCATTGATCTGCTGCCTCGTGCATCCCCCTACTGGTGATCGAGCCTGCAACCTGGGCACATTGTGCTCATAGGTCAGTGCTCAACCACTGATCCACACCAGCTGGGCATTTGTTCTCAATATTTTTATATCTACTTCTAAGGCCATTTGTGTGTTTATTAAGTATATTTTTCAACTACTCTCTATGACACACTAGAATTTAGCTCTTAATACCATTCTTTTTGTACATCTCACCTTTTATTTTCTACTAGAGGCCCTTGCATGAATTCGTGCACAAGTAGGGTCCTGAGGGGCAAGGGCTCAGGACACGATTTGCTCTTTGGACAAGTGGTGGGACGCCCTTGCTGGACTGGGATCTGGATCTGTCCCACTTGCATTCACACTGGTTGTCAGAAGCCACCTGGCAGCCACTTTTATATTGTGTCTACCTTGCAGAGTGTCTAGAAAGGGGAAGCAGCCACATTTCCCAAGGCTAACTTCCAGGAGGCTAGCAGCACTTTCAGGATCATGCCAGCAACACTAGTCCATCAGAGCCTGGCCCATTCTGCAGAGATTGGACCTGTAGCACTACTGAGGGAGTGAGTGGCTGTTGGGCTACAGGGAGGGGCTAGTCAGCTGAGCGGTACTCCTGCTGTGGGAGCACAGTGACCACCAGGGGCAGCTCCTGCATTGAAAATATGCCCCTGGTGGTCAGTGCATGTCATAGGGACTGGTCATTAGTTAACTCAGTTGCTTAAGCTTTTATATATACAAACTAGAGGCCTGGTGCATGAATTTGTGTATGGATAGGGTCTCTCAAGGTGGCCTGTGAAGATAGGGCATAAACCTGAAGTCCAATGCTGCCTGCAGCTCCTACCTTCTGCTCCCGCTCATACTGGCCCTACTGTGCCTGCCATGGGCTCACAACCAATCGTTCCTGATTGGGAGAGGCTCATGCCACTGCAACAGCTTCTGCCATCCCTGAGCCCTGCACCTGGCACCCTCCCAAGGGGAGTAACCTATGAGGCAGAGCTTTTGACACTGACTGGTATAGAAACTGACCAATCAGAACGAAATTGGCTGGCAGAGGAGGGCAGTTGGGAGTGAGATCAGGCCTGGGGTGGGGGTGGGGGAAGGGAATGGATGTGAAATCAGGCTGGCAGGGGAGAGCCATTGAAGGCACCCAGGCTGGCAGGGGAGGGCAGTTGGGAGTGTGATCAGGCCAGGAGGGGAGGGCAGTTAGGGGTGATCAGGCAGGCAAGCAGGGGCAGTTAGGGGCTATCAAACAGGCAGAGGGGTTGAGGCAATCAGGAATCAGGCAGGCAGGCAGAGGCAATTAGAGGTGAGCAAGCAGGCTGGTGAGCAGTTAGGAGCTAGCAGTCCCAGATTGTAAGAGGGATGTCTAACTGCTGGTTTAGGCCCAATCCCACAGGGACATCTCCCAAGTGGTCTGTTGGAAAGGGTAAATGCTGGGCTGAGGTAATCCCCACTCTGTGCATGAATTTTGTGCAGTGGGCCACTGGTATAGGATAATATTCCACTTTTTAAATCCTTTTTAAGAGCAACTATTCACATGTTTTAAATCCTAACCTGAGATATGTTATTGATTTGAGAAAGAGAGGTAGGGGAGGGGAGAGAGAGAGAGAGAGAGAGAGAGAGAGAGAGAGAGAGAGAGAGAGAGAATGAATCAGAGAATCAGTTGCTTCTCATACACTCCCCTACCAGAGATGAAACAAGCAACTTAGGTTAGTGCCTTTACCAGGAATTGAACCTACAACCATTTGTGTGTGTGTGTGTGTGTGTGTGTGTGTGTGTGTGTGTGTGTGTGTGATGATCCAACAAACTAAGGCACCTGGCCAGGGCCCATTCAAAAATTTAACTGACTTTGTATAGATGGGTTTAACTCCTAACCAATTATTTGTCTTTATTCTCAGGAGATGCCCTTTTTTATGCTTCTAACGACACTTAATGTTAATGAAAATGTTTTTATTCAAATTGCCTTTAGCATATCCTAGAGAAGAGTTTGTATAGAAGATACTAAAGTGTATTTAATCATGAGAACTCTAATAGTCAACAAGTGTGGTGGGTCTTAGGTAGCCAGCAAATTTTCCTGCTCTGAATACAGCTGAGGCATACCTAAATTTACCCTTTTTTGCACATGAGAAAGTCAAACCATTATGGGCTATTTTCAAGGTGGGCTGATTAAGTTAACCCTGTGCCTAATCATAAACAGAGAGACACAGACTGGAATCTCAGCAGAAAAAGGGCAATACTTTGGTTATAACATCTAGGAATTCCTCATTCCTGGAGCTGTTCTGGTACCTGCCCTGGCAGAGGCTCTGCTAGTCTGCCCTTTCATTGCTTTTTTAATACCATGCAACCTTAATAAATCTCCTTTGTACTTGAGTAGGCCAAGGTCCATTGCTCTCCAGTGCATGTGCCCAAAATAACCTTATCAGATACAATAAACTTGTTAGTGTTACACGGAAGACTGTACTATGTCCACGGATAGCTCATTAAACTTAGCCAGACATTTAAAAAAAAAAATCTGTATCAAAAGAAAAGTAGAATCTGGACCAAAAACTTAAGTGAGTCAATGAGAGTTCATTATTTATTCTTAAAAAAATATCAAAGGAACATGCATGGAGCATTCTAAAGGTAGATTATACACAAAAGCATACACTAGGTATGTTATATGTTTAATTATGAAAATTCTTGACTCCATTTTTAATATATCATAGAAGTGATATCATATGTTTATTATTTTATGAACCAAAATTTTATATGCTGCATTCCTATAATAATTCCTTTTTTTGTGTACAATTTACCAAGAAAAAAATTGAAGGTAGATAAGATTAATCCATCTCTTACATGTACTCTGGTTCACTTTATAAAATTTAAAAAAAAAAAGGTGGTTGTATATGGCAATTATAATATTTAGTTTTCTCTCTGAGAAGCTCTAAGTTCTTATCTGTCATTATTCAATTGATTTTGTAGGATCCTCTTGAGAGTTGTGGGAAACAGCTATTTTATAACCAGAGAAATTAATGCAGAAAGGCCACATGCTGTGTTAACTATAAGAGTAGGATTAAGAATCACGACCTCTGAGTTTATGAAATGTTAGTCCATTAAATTATGCTGGGTCTGTCCCAGTGCTTATCCAGTCTCCCCTTCTAACTGTGAACTAAATGGCTAACCATTTTATGAATCTTCTGGTTTCAGGTGAAAGAAATTATTTAGTAGTGTCAATTAATTTCATTCATGGACCAATCCCTGTCTTTATAATTCTTGGTGAAAGCATATGGACACTGTTAAAATGTCATATGTATAATGATTAGACAAACCATTTTAGAAGTTAGTCACTTTTTAAAAAATCTTATATTAAATGTTTTAGCTTGGTATTCTATATGTATCTATATTGTCTTTCAACCTGATCTGCCTTTGATTTCCTACATTTACCATTCACTTCACCCAAACTGTTTTATTTTCCATGAAGTGAACATTATTTTTCCTCACTTCCTTTCTTTACTTTTTGTACTACATATATTTTTAAGCTATGCTGTTTTTCCTGGTGTAATGCATCTCCTTCCACTGACTTTACCTAAATCCTGCTTATCCTACCTTCTCCATAGACTCTTGCCTGGAATTTTAAATTAAGCTATCCTTCTCACTTTTAAATCTGGGTCATATTTCTCTGTTGTTAGGGATGTTAGTACTGTTTTACTTCACTGCTTCCTCTCCCCTTGAACATTTATTTAACCCTTATTTTGTTACTTTCTGTACTTATATTTCTTTCCAGAGATTAAATTCTTCTAAGGACAGCAACAATGACTTATTTTATTCTAGCTAAGATAACATCTAGCACAGTAATTTGCACTTACAATGTATTTAATAAACAGACAATGCAGTGTTGATGGATTTATGAGCATGCATAAGTGAATTGGAGGGTACTCCAATAATCTGAAAAACAGAGGAAATTTTAAAATTCTTGATTTGTACCTATTAATGATATAAGGTGGGGAAATTAAATACTTCTATATTCATGAACTGAAGAATGTTTCACAAAAACATTTTAGTTTTTAATTTCCTTACACTAAATAATATGCCATTACACGGCAGTTTGGTTTACATATAGTTGGTAAATAACACAATCTGTAGAAACACCTTTAGGTTAATATTAATCTTCATAGTTTTATAATCTAAAGTAAGATACCATTTTTGTTTATAGTGCATTTTATTCTGTTGTCTATTTAGGCAGACATTGGCTTTTGTAAAAATGCCCAAGGCTATCAACAAACCTACTTTAAAACCTTATTTTCTACTTGCTGTTTGACCATAAATCCACAATTGTATAATCTATTGCCCTGCACCAACCCACACATACTTATTGTGTAATCAATATCTGATCAAGTTCATGGTTTTTAATATTTATATACAAATGATTACTCTAGAGTACCTTAAAATACCTAATTTCTCTGAGCTCCGTCTACATCTCATCCTATTCATTTGCTCAAAAATCTACACATTTAAGTAAACAAATATCTATTGGGTTATTAGCAGCATGGTACTGAAGTAGCAATTGCCAATAAATCTACTGCTATGTCAAAATATTTAAGAAGCCATATAATGTTAGTCATTTGAACAAGATACTTCATTCTAGGACTTTATCTTAAGGAGACCATCAGAATCAAGCAATTAACATTCATGTACAGATATGTTTATTTTAGGATTGTTTGAAATGTCAAAACATTTTAAAACAAAGTAAGAAAAATGTTGAATTTTCTTAAACAGAAAATAACTTAGCACTGTTAAAGAATATTGAAAAGTATATTTTAGGACAAGCATAAATGGATGCCACACAGTGTGATATGGCATAATATTAAATCATTTATTCTAGCATATTTATGATCACATGCAATATGTCACATATAATTCAAGGCACTGGTTACATGGCTATAAACAACTAAACAAGCCCTACCCATGTGAAGTTTATGTTCTTATGGTAAAAATAGATGCTAAAAAGAAATGCAAATAAGCATCACAAAGTATCTGGTAATAACAAACAGAATTTGGGGGGTTGATTCAGATTCTATTTTTAAGGATGGTCAAGGATGATAAAATCAGTCAAGTGAATATCTGAGAAAGGGCATCTCAGAGATAGCTATTCTTGGATTTGTTGCTGAAGAGGTACAACATGAATTAGTGTTCAGATTATTTTATTGGTTGTGCTTTAGATGCCATATCCAAAATATAATTAATTACCAAGATCCATGTCAAGAAGTTTTTTCCCTTATGTTTTCTTCGAAGAGTTTCATGGTTTTGTTTCTTGTATTTAAACCTTTAATCCATTTTGAGTTAATTTTCATGAGTTGTATAAGATAAGATAGTAGTTGCATTCTTATACATGTGAATATCCAATTTTCACAGCATCATTAATTGAAGAGACTGTCTTTTTCTCCATTGAGGATTTTTGGCTCCTTGTCAAATGTTAGTTGACCATATATGCTTAAGTTTATTTCTGTGCTCTAGATTCTGATCGATTGATTCTGATCCATTATTTTTCTGTGTTTTGTTGTTATTGTTGTTTTATGCCAGTACCATACAGTTTTGACAACTATTCATGGTAGTATAGCTTGAATTTTTCTTTCTCAAGATTACTTTGGCTCTTCGGGGTCTTTATTGGTTCCATATAAATATTAAGATTTTTTTCTACTTCTGAAAAAATGCCATTGTAATCTTCCATTGAATCTGTAGATTGTTTTGGGTAGTATAGACATTTTAACAATGTTAATTCTTCTAACCCATGAATTGGGGACATTTTTACTTATTTGTTTTCTTCCATTTATTTCATCACTGTCTTATGCTTTTTAGAATAGAGCACTTGGGCTTTAGAAAAGCACTTGGGCTTTTCTTCATTAGAGATTTTTTTTTTTACTAAATCGATCTCTTGGCAGTAATTTCTCTATTCAAACTATCTGCAAGTGAAGGAATGTTTTCACTAAAAATCTACCCTGCTGAATACTGGTCCTGGACTTGTAGCTTCCAGAACTGTGAGAAAATGCATGTCTTTTGTTTAAGCTATCTGACCTATGTTCTATAGGTATGGTTTCTCAAGCACACCAACACAATGAGTTAAAGGATATGAAAGGGGACCTATGAAATCACTTTAGACAAGAGTGCCAATATAATTCAAAAACCTTACAAAAAATTCTTAAAAAGATAATGCTGGATTTTCCTGGAGGCACCAGCATGAATGCGGAGACCTTGCCATCTTGCAGGGGAAAGTGGATGTTTATGATAGCCTAAAAAAACTACAGCTGCAGACCCCACCAGAAAGCCAGGGGATCCAGAAAACTGCTCCCCAATTGGCGGAAACACTCAGATTCAGAGGAACTCCACATGCCACAAAGAAAGGTCAGATTTTGCCTGGGATAAGGTGAGGTCTCTGGTCCCACAGAACAGAGAGACATGCACATTGTGGGAACTGGACTAAGGGAAAGTTGCACCTACAGAAATACGTGGAAGTTAGGCACTCTTTCCTCTTCAGACCCTGGCTTCTGATTGCTGAGCTCAATACATAGGATCACCCAATTGGGGACATCCTAAGATATTGCAGGGAAAAGTTGTTTTGCTGAAACCTGGGGATCAGAGCACAGAATAACCATTAAAGAATCAGCTCTGGGGCAACCCACTCCCACAAACTGGTATTGAGTACCATAGAGAAAGCAGGATATAAGCACAGTCTAGAGAGGACCTGTAGCCTCAGAGATCAATTCCAATACACTGCCATCCAGGGGATGACTCACAAATTGACTCCTGTAATCACAAAAGAATAAAGAGATTAAGACATACCTGCCTGCTTATAAACCAGGACTGGCTTACAATACTCAGCACCAGTGGATCACAGAAAACTGCAATATTATCCTGGCTAGGAAACAGAAGTAACAAACAGAACAATAGAGGAAGTGAATGACCTCCACTACTGCCCATTCTATTCTTTTATTTTTAATGTATTTTTAATTTTTAATTTTTTCATCTTTTAATTAAAAAACTTATTTTTTTCTTTTTTCCTCACTTGATTTTACCTTTCTAATTATTACATTTTTTTTTTTATTTTGAACCAGTATTTTTACTATTACTATTTACCTTTTTGAAAAAAAGAAGTGCCACTTTATTTTCTCTTTATTTTATTTTGGGATTAAATTCCTACATTCTATTTTCATCTTTCTTTAGCATAATTTTACTCTATCACAACTTTACCTTTATGCCAATATTCTCTTCCAAACTTTTCCCATTATGTTGCCTTGTTTCTCTTACCCTTTTCCAACTTTTGATTTTCCCTATTCTTTCTTTTTACCTGGTTAAAACTTCACCCCACTAATATATCTAATTTCAAATCCCCTACTCCAAGTTCATATACAAATCTCTCTTTCTGTCTTCACTAGCCAAGAAATTGTTTTTCTCTCTGTCCTTTTGTTGTTTGCTTGAACATTGATTATATTGATTTTTATACTTTTTTGTGAGATTGTTTTTGCTTATTCTACTTGTTTTATTTTGCTTTTTTGTTTGCTTTTTTTTTTTACCTTTGTTTTCCCTTACCTCCCTTGATATTAGTTATTATTTGTATTAATCTCCAGGTACTTGTTTTTGGCATTTGTTGGGATTATTGGCTGTTCTATTGCAGTTTTCTCCTCATATATATAAATTTTTCCCATTTTTATTTCTTATTCTCTTTCTTTTCTCTCTTACTTTTTTCCTCTTCCTCCTCCTCCTTCTCCTCCTCCTCCTCCTCCTCCTCCTCCTCCTCTTCCTCCTCCTCCTTCTTCTTCTTCTTCTTCTTCTTCTTCTTCTTCTTCTTCTTCTTCTTCTTCTTCTTCTTCTTCTCTTTCTTTTCTTTTTCCTCCCTTCTCCCAGTTTCATTTTAGCACTTCTTTCTTTTCTTTTTTTTCTTTCTTTCTCTCTTATTCTTTCTCTATTTACCCCTAATTTGTCTTTCACTGGTTATTAACATTGTGAATACATTTCTGTTCAGTGCCTTGTGTGTTGTGCTGGGTATTGTTGTATTTTGTGCCTTTAAATCAATGCAGGAGAGAGAACTACATAACCATACACCAGAGAAGAAAGAACATGGGCAGATGAAGAAACAGACCACATATAAAAGAAAAGGAGGCATCACCAGAAAACAAACTAAACAAAATAGAAACAAACAACCGGCCAGAGAAAGAGTTCAGAGAAATGGTCATAAGGTGGCTGAAAAGAATGGAAGACAAATTCAACAATATGAGTAATAACCAAAAGGAAATGAAGAAGAACCAAGAGGAAATGAAGAGTAATCAAGAAGAAATGAAAAATGACACTGCTACTATAAAGAACACAAAAGAAAGCATCACAAGTAGACTAGAAGCAGAGGACCACATCAGTGAGCTAGAAGACAAAATAGGAAAAAATACAGCAGCTTCTAGAAAAAAAGTTAAAAAGCAAGAGGAGAGCCTAAGGGAACTTTGGGATAACATAAACAAAACAACATCTGCATAATTGGGGTTCCAGAAAGAGTGGAAACTGAGCAAGAAATAGAAAACCTGTTTGAAGAAATAATGACAGAAAACTTCCCTGATATAGAAAGGAAAATCCCACATAAATCCAATAAGCTCACAGAGTCCCAAGCAAAATGAACCCCAAAAGACTTTCATCAAGGCACATTATAATTAAATTGGCAAACACCAATGACAAAGTAAGAATCTTAAAAGCATCCAGAATGTTACCTACAAAGGACAGAAAGTTACCTACAAAGGACCCCCTATAAAACTAACTACTGATTTCTCAACAGAAACTCATCAGGCCAGAAGGGAATGGAATGAAATATACAAAGCCATGCAAGGAAGGATCTGAATCCTAGAATACTGTACCCTGCAAGACTCTCAATCATAATCGAAGGTGAAATCAGAATCTTCACAGACAAAAAAGGACTAAGGGAATATATTACCATCAAACCAGCAATGCAAGAAATGTTGAAGGCTCTGTTGTAATAAAAAGAAATAGGAAGCAAAGAAGGAACACAGGGGTAAAGAATAAAAATAGTGACAGATAAGTACCTATCAATAATAATGTTAAATGTAAATGGATTAAATGCTCCAATCAAAAGACATAGGGTAACTGATTAAATAAGAATACATGGCCCATATATCTGCTGTCTATAAGAAACCCACCTCAGAAAAAGAGATGCACATAGACTGAGGGTCAGGCAATGGAAGACAGTTTTTCAGGAAATGGAAATGAAAAAAAAAGCTAGGGTTGCAATACTTAGATCTCAAAGTGAAGGACATAACAAGAGATAATTAGGCCACTTCATAATGCTAAAAGGAGCAACCCAACAAGAAAAAATAACTCTGGTAAACATATACACATCCAATACAGGATCACCTAAATACATAAATAAACTCCGGGAGGATATCAAAGGAGAGATTTATAGCAATACAACCATATAGGACAGTTTAATTCCCAACTGTCACCACTGGACAAATCCTCTAAACAAAAAATCAGTAAAGAAACATCAATCCTAAATGACTCACTAGACCAGATGGAATTAATTGACATCATTAGAACATTTAATCCCAAAGCCATGGAATATACATTCTGCTTAAGTGCACATGGATCATTTTCAAAGATAGACCATATGTTCGGTCACAGGCAAAGTCTCTTCAAATTCAAGAAGATAGAAATCATATCAAGCATTTTCTCAGATCACAGTGGCATAAAACTGGAAATCAACTACAATAAAAGCAATACAAAAAAAAAAAAAAACACATGGAGACTAAACAGCACGCTATTAAACAATGACTGGGTAACCAGAGAGATCAAGGAAGAAATAAAAACATCATGGCAACAAATGACAATGACAACACAACAATACAAAATTTATGGGACACAGTGAAAGCAGTCTTGAGAGGGAAGTTTGTAGCTTTACAATCCTACTGAAAAAAAAAAATGGTAATAAATTACCTAACCCTACAATTCAAAGAGCTAGAAAGAGAGCAACAAGAAAAACGTAGTGTAAGCAGAAGGAATAAAATAGTAAATATAAAAGCAGAGATAAACAACATAGAGACTAAAGAAACAATTCAAAAGATCAACAAAACCAAGAGCTGGTTCTTTGAAAGGATAAACAAGATTGATTGACATCTAGCCAGGCTCACCAAGAAGCAAAGACAGAGACCTAAATAAACAAAATCAGAAAGGAAAGAGAAGAAATATCAACAGACCACGCTGAAATACAAAGGATTGTTAAAAAATACTATGGACAACTCTATTCCAACAAACTGGACAACCTTCAGGAAATGGAGATATTCCTAGAAAAATATAACCTTCCAAAGCTCAATCAGGAAGAATCTAAACATCTAAATAGGCCAATAACTATGAAAGAAATTGAAACAGTCAACGAAATGCTTTCAGCAAACAAAAGCCTTGGACCAGATGGCTACACAGGAGAGTTTTACCATACATTCAAGGAATAAATAAAACCTATCCTCCTCAGACTATTCAAAAATATTTAAGAAGAGGAAATAATTCCAAATACCTTCTATGAAGCCAGAATCACTCAAATACCAAAAGCAGATAAACACAATAAAAGAGAATTACAGGCCAATATATCTCATGAACATAGATGCTAAAATCCTCAACAAAATTTTAGGAAATTGGATCCAGCAGTACATCAGAAAGATCATATACCATGACCGAGTAGGATTCATCCCAGGAATACAACAATGGTACAATATCTGCAAATCCATAAACATGATACATCACATAAACAAATTGAGAGATAAAAATAACATAATCATATCAATTGATGCAGAAAAAGCATTTGACAAAATCCAACACCCTTTCTTGATAAAAACTCTCAGCAAGGTGGGAATAGAAGGATAATTTCTCAACGTCATAAAAGCCATATATGATAAACCCACAGCTAACATCATACTCAATGGGCAAAAACTAAAACCATTTCCCCTAAGAACAGGAACAAGACAGGGATGCCAACTCTCACCTCTCCTGTTCGACATAGTACTGGAAGTATTAGCCATTGCAATTAGACTAGAAGAAGAAATAAATGGTATCCAAAATGGAAAAGAAGAAGTAAAGCTGTCCTTATTTGAAGGTGATATCATACTGAACATAAAATCCCGGAGGATTCCATCTAAAAACTAATAGACTTAATAAATGAATTTGGCATTGTAGCAGGATACAAAATTAATGCCAAGAAATCTGTGCTATTTTTATACACTAATAGTGAAATTACAGAAAGAGAGACTAAAAAGGCAATTCAATTTACCATCACACCAAAAAAAATTAAGATATCTAGGAATAAACCTAACTAAGGAGGTAAAAGACCTAAACACAGAATACTACAGGACATTCAAAAAAAAAAAAAAGATAAAGGAAGATATAAACAGATGGAAGAGCATACCATGCTCATGGATTGGGAAAATCAACATCATTAAAATGTCCATACTACCCAAAGCAATCTATAGATTCAATACACTACCCATTAAAATACCAACTACATATTTCATAGACCTAGAAAGAATTCTCCAAAGATTCATCTGGAACAGAAAAAGACCCCTAAATTGCCACAGCAATCCTGAGAAAGACGAATAAAGTAGAAATCTCAATACCAGATTTCAAGCTATATTACGAAGCAACTGTTCTCAAAACAGCCTGGTACTGGCACAAGAACAGACACATAGACCAATGGAATAGAACAGAGAACCCAGATATCCACCCAAACCACTATTCTCAATTAATATTTGATAAAGGAGGCATGAACATACAATGGAGTCCAGACAGCCCCTTCAATAAATAGCGTTGAGAAAATTGGATATATGCAAAAAAAAAAAAAAAAAAAAAAAAAAAAAAAAAAAAAAAAAAAAAAAAAAAAAAAAAAAAGAAAAAGAAAGAAACTAGAACACCAACTTACACCATATACAAAAATAAACTCCAAATGGATACAGGACTTAAACATAAGTTGGGAAACCATAAAAATACTAGAGGAATTCACATGTAGCACAATCTCAGACATATGCTGAAAGAACTTCACTGATACTGGTCCAAGGGCAATGGAAGCTAAAGAGAAAATAAACAAATGGGACTATATCAAAATAAAAAGCTTTTGCACAGCAAAAGAAAACATCAAGAAAACAACAAGAAAGCCCACTGTATGGGAAACATATTTGCAAATGTTATCACTGATAAAGGTTTAATCTACAGCCAACTTATACAACTTAATAAAAGGAAGATAAATGATCCAATAAAAACAATGGCCAATGTACTTAAATAGAATCTTTTCAAAAGAAAACAGAAGGAAGGCCAAGAGACACATGAAAACATGCTCAAAGTCGCTAATTATCCGAGAGATGCAAATCAAAATGACCATGAGATGCCATCTCAAACCTGTCAGAATGGCTATCAACAAATCAACAAATGACAGGTGTTGGCAAGGATGCAGGGGGGGAAGGAACCCTGTGCACTGCTGGTGGGAATGCATACTGGTGCAGCCACTGTGGAGAACAGTATGGAGTTTCCTCAAAAAACTAAAAATGGAACTCCCATTTGACCCAGCAATCCCACTCTTAGAAATATATCCTAAGAAACTAGAAACACCAATCAGAAAGGATTTATGCACCCCTATGTTCATAGCATCACAATTTGCAATAGCTACAATTTAAAAACAGCCTAGGTACTCATTAGGAGATGAGTGGGTCAGAAAACTAGGGTACATCTTCACAATAAAATTCTGTGCTTTCATTAAAACGAAGCAATTTTTACCATTTGAAGCAACCTGGATGGAACTGGAGAGCATTATGCTAAGTGAAATAAATCAGTCAATGTAGGAGAAACACCACATGATCTCACTCATTTGTGGGTAATAAAGAACATTATGAACTGATGAACAAAAAAATAGATACAGAGGTAGTAACGCATCAAATACACTGTCAAACTACAGCAGGAAGGTTAGGGAGGGGTGGGGTAGATAAGAGATGAAACAAAGGACTTGTATGCATGCATAACCAATGAACACAAGATACTGTGGGGTTAGGGTATGCCTGGGCGGGAGCAATGGGAAGATATGTATACATGTAATACATTAAAAATAAATAATTTTTTTAAAAATGCAAAAAAAAAACAAACGAACAAGATAAGGCTGATATGGGCCAAACAATGGACACAGACAACAGGGGAGTGAGTTCATGAGTGGGGGTATGGGGTTAAGGGAGGAAAAGGACATATACGTAACACCTGAATCAATAAACTAAAAAAGAAAGATAATGCTGAATATCCACATGCAAAAGATTGAAGGTGGATCCTTGTTTCACAATATATACAAATAATAACTCAAAATGGACTATATAAAATTATTAGATAACTATAAAACTTTTAGAGAATAAAACATAGATTCTTACAAATACATTTTACAAGTCTTTATTATTTGTATAATTCAAGGTTTCTTAAATATAGCATCAAATGCAAAAGCAACAAAAGAAAAATAAACCACACTTAATGAAAATTTAAAATATTTATGCTTCAAATGACATTATAAAGAAAGTGAATAGAGTATTACAGAGTGGGAGAAAGTATTTAATCAGGCTCTAGTATCCACAATATATTAAGAACTCTTACCACTCATCAGTTATATAGACAAATAATCTGATATAAAAGTGAATAAGGGATTTCAATACACAACTTTTCAAAGATATACAATTAACAAATCAGCTAATGTAAATATTGTTCAATATCATTAATCATGAAGGAATGCAAGTGAAAACTAAAATGAGAGACCACTTCACACTCACTAGAATATAAACAAAAGCAACAATGATCACACATGATGGCAAAAATGTGGATAAATTGAAATCCTTATACCTAATGATAAATGAATTAAGCAGTTTTGGAAAATAGTTTGATAGTTCATAAAAAAATTAAGCAGAGTCACTACATGGTCCAGAAATTCTACTCCTACGTATATAAACAAGAGAACTGAAAATCTATGTCCATGCAAAAACCTATGCACAAATAAATGTTCATAGCGGTGTTATTCATAATAGCCAAAAAGTAAAAATGTCCTTCAACAGATGAACAGGTAACAAATATGTAAACTGATAGACAAAATGCTATGTTTCCATACATTAGAATGTTATTTGGCGATAAAATGAATGATGTACTAATACAACCTACAACATAAATTATTCTTTTTTTCCATTACCATGTATTATTATTTAATACTTTATTCCACATAAAAAGCCATGTGCAAAAGACCACATGTTGTATGTTTCACTTATATAAAATGTCCTGAATAGGCTTTAGAGACAGAAAGGTTAATATTTGACAAAAGCTAACGGATATGGAGAATATAGAGTAATAGCTAATGGATATCAGGGTTTGAGGGGAGCATGATGAAAATTTACTAAAATTAGATAATGGTGATGGTAGCACAACTTTATACAATATACTAAAATGAATACACTATAAACCACTGAAGTGTATACTTTAAAGTGGCAAATTTTATGGCATGTTTATAATAGCTCAGTATTTTTATTACAAAAAATAATAAAGAAAGGATGCTATGTGATCAAAATGAGAGTCTCTGACCAGATTTCAGTGGCTTGGGTAAATTTCCAGATTTATAAGCTATGATTAGGAAGTATATTAGATTTAGCAGTATTGCATGTGTATGAGAGAGAGAGTGTATGTGAGAGAGAGAGAAAGAGAGAGATTATGTGTGTGAGAGAGAGAGTATATTATGAAAGAATTTTGTAAACAAAATTAGTCTACATATTTACAGGAGTTATTAAGTGTTATTAAGCCAATAGTGACCTCATTAGATCTGAAAAGAGTATCTCTAGTGATAAGAATACTGAATCATTTAGAATGACAATGCCAAAATTCAAGTGGGAGAGAGTAGTAGCTTATGCTAGGAAAACAGCATTGACACTGGAGAAAAATACTTCAGAGAGTATTAAAAAGGCAGAATGTAAAGAATACTAATTGCTAAAACAAATTTCAAAGTTTATATTAGGTAGGGAAACAGTCCATTCTACTTCTAGACTTCAGATTTAAACATTATTCCACAAAGATTCTTGTAATTGTCTCTAAATTTAATTATGGAAATAATATTATACACATTCCTTCTTTGCTACCTTCTATAAAACTGTAAGTCTTTAAAACTGACAGTCAGTATTAAATGCTTTTAATTTTTACTAATGAAAGGAATAATATGTTATTTTTTAAGAAAAATAAAGGAATCCACGTATACATATGTATATAAAAGCATACTCATAAATGTTACAGCAATTTCATTTAAAAGTAGATGCAAATAAAACCAATATGTAAATTAATAATTTAATTCTATTGATAATAAAATATGAATGTCTTTTATAGTGATTTTTTAAATATGTAAGAAATTGATTTAAAAAGGGAAATTTTAATATCAAATGACTCTGAACTATTATTAATTAATTTTTAAGGCTTATCATGTACATTAACAGCTGATTTTTTTGTTTCCCAAAATTTGTATGTTGAAGTTTTAATCCCCACTTCCTCAGAATATGATTGTATTTAAAGAAAGTTCAGAAAAGTGGTAATTAAATTAAAATGAGGTCATTAAGGCTGGCCAAGATGACAGGTGTCCTTATAAGGAGAGGAAATTAGGACATGCTAGTAGACACACACATACTGAATATTATGTAGAGACACATGG
This sequence comes from Lasiurus borealis, assembly GCA_004026805.1. NCBI lineage: Eukaryota > Metazoa > Chordata > Mammalia > Chiroptera > Vespertilionidae > Lasiurus > Lasiurus borealis. The sequence continues at coordinate 74,886 of PVJN01001211.1, read as the reverse complement.
AGAATTTGTCTATCTACCAGCCCAGGAGAAAGACCATAGAGAAACCTACATTGCCAACCCCTTATTCTTAGACTTCTAGCCTCAATAATTGTAAAAAAATATTTTTTTTTTTGTTTAAACCACCCAGTTCATGGTATTTTGTTATAGTAGCCCTAGAAAATGAATAAAATCCATTTTATATTTGTGCATTTTTTGGTTTTCAAATTATTTCACACTCATACAATTCAAATAATACAAATAATTTCCCATAGACAATTAATTCATATTTACCAATTGTTTTCTGAAACCATTTGAAAGTAAGTTGCAGACATGATGCTTTAATTCTAAATACTTCACTGTTTATTTTTTAAAACAAGATACGTTTTTTACTTAAATATAGGATAATCATCAAAATCAATAAAGTTAAATAAACTAGTAGCTATTCTACACTTAGTCATATTTGCCTACATATCACAGTTTAGAGCAAAAAAATATTTTAAAATTATAAAAAACATAAAGGTATGTAAACATGCTGTGGATTTGTTCCACTGTTGGTGATGTTAACTTTGCTCACTTGGTTAAGCTGATGTCAAATTTTTTTCATTGTAAACTGGCTAGTTTTTCATTTTTAGTAAGTATTTTTGAGGGGACATACTTTAAGAATATGTAGATAGCCTGTACTTCATCAAATGATGACCACTACTTTTATTTGTCTATTGGTGTTTCTTGCCTAATCAAGTGTTAATATAATGTTTTTCAAATGGTAATTATCTTAATTTCATCATTCTCTCTTTTTTTCCCCCTTTGTGACTGTCCTTTTATTTAGCATATGTTTTCAAGCATGTATTTTTAGTATGTATCATCAGTACTTTTGTGGTATGAAATTTATTGGGATTACATTGGACAATAAGATGATATGGGTTTCAGGTGTACAATTCTATGGCATATCATTGGTATACTACATTGTGTGCCCAAAGTAAAATCTTCTTCCCTCACATTATATTTCACTCCTTTTAGTAACCCCCAACCTTCTCTCTGGTAACCACCATGCTCTTGCCTGGGTGTATGAATTTTTGTTTATTCATTTGTTACTTTCATTTTTCCATCCCACATGAGTGAAATCATTCTTTATTCAACATTTTCAATTTATTTTTAGAGCTTGCAGTTCTTTATTTATTTATTATTACTAACTGTAGATTGTTATTTTTATTTAGTAGGTTATAATCTGTTATTATTACTAGTAGTCCTGTGCACAAATTTGTGCACAGGTAGCTCACCAGCTCACTGCCGGCCTCCTGTAGCTCTCTGCCCCCTGCCCCACCGTTTTTTGTCTCCCTCCACCCTGCCCCCACCTTCCCTCATAGCTCTGCCCTGCCCCTGTTGCAGTTCTGTCCACTTGTAATTCTCTGCCTCATCCTCTTGCTGATCTGTGATCTAGTAGTTACATGGTCTGTCATTAGTTTCATGGCATAGTGACCATTTGCATATTACACCTTTATTATATAGGATATTGTCCTAGATTAAACTAGAAGGGCCACTTTAAGCTGGTTGTATGTTGTTTTGTTTTATGAACCATCATTTTTTTTATTTCAGACCCAAAGAATGATGGCTATATAATGATGGGTACATAATGATAGGTACAATCTTGAGCTCTCTTTTACATTCTATCCCTAGACCTGTAAGTTTGGGAAGTCTAGGTGTAACTGGAATGTAAAAAAGGTCTTGTGAACCATGACAAAATGTTGAACAAGGATGGTAATTACTTGAAGAACTTTAAAATTTGAGAAATATATAGAGGAATTTATAAATAGGTTGAAAGATAGGTAACACTAGTAATATTGAAAGCATCAAGGCAATGTACTTAGAAAATTATCCCATTGTGATATCATTTAAATACAAATGAGATCTACACAAAACCAATGTTCCCACCTCCTTAACTACATGCACATTTGAGATCACATGCTCTAAATCAGAAGATTAGGAGAGTTTGAACAGCACTGCTTTGAACTCAGGCAGACCCTCATAAGAGAAATGTTGATTCTGTAAGTCAGGCCTTCCTGTCTGAGATTGTGAATGAAAAAAAGCAATGTTTTACCAGTCATCTGCTATATTACAAATGATATTTTATGGCAGCCAAGGTGATTGAGAATAAAAAGAAAAAAAACTATCATGGTTAAATCTTCAAATAATAAGATATCCCAGTGAGATATGATGTCACAGTGGCTCAAGTAAGCCAGATGCAGCCAATATGTCATGGGCAGTGGGTTAGGGCATGATGCCCTGGCACCAATGAAATGCAAAGCTAGTAAGTCATGTATATTAGTCAGGATTCCAAAAAGAAACAGATTACACATTTACATTAGGATAAATTGAGGATACTTTGATAGAGAAAATGTGTGAAAGTGTGGGAAGTTTAGGAGTCCATAAATAATCTGCTGGGAATAGAAATCACACACGTGCACACTTACCTAAGGAGAAAAAGTGTTTTTTTTTATAGAATGTTTACTAAAGCAGAAAATTTAATATATACCATAGCCCCATGGTTTCTGTCACATGGTTATCCCTGTTCAACTGCAGTCTGAAATTATTAAATGGAAAATTCCAGAAATAAACAATTCATAAGATTTACATTTTGCACCATTCTGATTAGTGTGATGAAATCTTGCACCTTCCTGCTCCATCCAGTCTAGGTGAATCATTCCTTTGTCTTATGTATTCATTCTATGAACTGATACCAACCTGTAAGTCACTTAGTAGTCTTTTCAGTTATCAGATTGACTGTCACAGTATCCCCCCGCACAGTGCTGTGTTCAAGTAACCCTTATCTACACTAATAAAAAAGAAAGATGCAAATTGTCCATATCTCCATGATGTCCACCAGCCAATCAGAAGTGAGTATGCAAATTAACTCAAAAATGACGGATTAATTTGCATACACAGGCATGTAGCAAAGACTAAAGTCTCTGCCTGAGTGAAGATGAAAGACAAAACTGAAGATGGAAGACTGAAGACTCTGCTGCAGCTGGAGCCATGCCTGAAGGCTGAAGACTTGACTCTGCTGTGGGCTAGGTCCCAGGTGCCAGAGGAAAACCAGTGCCAGCAGCCAGGGGAAGGAAGGCCTATTGCACAAATCTTCATGCAATGGACCTCTAGTTTTACTCATAATAACCCAAAAGTGCAACAGTGATTTAAACTTTATCATAGGTATGTATGTATAGGAAAACAAAAGGTACAGTTTCAGGCATCCACTTGGGGTCTTAGAACATAATTCCCACAGATAAAAAGAGAATACTATATGTCTTATTTGTGTTGTAATGGTGAATACCACAGACAATATTTTCAGCATTATTTTCTGAAATATGTTATTCAAATAGGTAGTTTTACAAAGGGATTTTGTGAGGATTAATTTAATGCATGCAAAGATCTTTGATCTATACTAAGTATACAATGAATATTCTTTAATTACAATTATGAAAACTAAGGAGATAACTTTAATAATTTAATTGGAACACTACTTTAATTACTTGAGAAAATATATCTAATTATTTGATTTCTGGTTATCTATCTTAGTACTGGGATGAGATCTACAGATATAACAGGAAGAGATAGTTAATACATATGTTGAATTTCCTTTCTGTTTGAAATTTTAGGCAACTTAAGCAAATCAATGGAAGATTTTAAATTTTAGTCAATTAGTACTGAGATTTTAAAAGATGAATACTAATGTACAAATTCTCTGTTGTTGGTTAAACCGAGACCCATATGCTTTAAATACTAAATTCGAGAAGGGAAAGTTACATGTTTGGAAATTGAGTTGTACTTGAACCTTATTCACATGGCATGCTAATAAATTTCAGTAAGGAATGATAATGCGGCTACCTAAAAATGTAGTTCCTAAAAATATAGTCTCCTCAAATATGTTTTAAGTTTAATTTAATGTTTATGTTTCATTATCATTTTTTTATACCATCATATATGGACTAACTGGCTCCCAACCAAGTAGAATATCAAAATTTTCAAATTAAGAAACACTTGATAAAGCATATCATTATATAAAATTACTTGTGAATTAATCATGGGAATTTGAACATTAATAATCTTCAGGTAGAGTATGAAATCTCAACTCTCCTAAAAAGCCGGCCCATTGGGAGTGCCTGTCAGGAGATTCCTTTGTCCTTTGACTTTCAGTTATACTAGTATTTAGTCAATAGGAACACAAGTAAATATAAGAAGAAGGAAGTGAATTTAGTGTGTTGATTTCTCTGCTCCCTCCTACACATTGTTTGGATTGGCTGGCTGCCTCTCTGAATTAAAGATCAACTCTACTGTCTAGCTGCCCTCTGCACACAGCTATTTCTCATTGCAGGTTCGAATACTGTTCTCTTCCCTGATGCAGTCTCATTACACTTCCTCTAATAACCATCATATATAGTATGGATTGGAGTACAAATAGAGGAAGATATTGGAATATCTGGTAGATTTTGTACTTGGTCATCATGGTGACAAAAGTGACTATACAGTAATGTCAATAGATCACTTGTTCCATCATCCTTGACAGCTTAAATAAGGAAGAGACTAAAAGCTGTATATAGCCAGATTTGAGTGTGAATGAACAATCAGACAGCCTTGAGAGCAGCTAAAAAAAAAAGTCATCATCTCCTGTACTTTCAGTGCAAAGATCCAGGCCTAGGGGACAACATTTTATATAGCAATGCCAAATAAATATTCAAACTAGTTGATATCTAGCTGAATCAAGGGCACTGGAGCAAAGTTTTAAGATTCAGAAATGTGGATTGGACATTCAGCAGAAAGATCACAAATGTGACAAAGTAGAATAAAATATCTAATATCCCTTTCCACAAGAGGTAAACTTCCCTTCTTTCTTCACTTCTCCAAACCACTAAGAGCTTTCCTCTAAAATAATAAAACATTTCACTTATATTGAACATACCTACACATGTTTTGCCCCTAGGTTCTTAATGAGAATTAAATATCAATTTAACTTTTTTGGAAAGTAATTTTTTCACATATAAATGGACTATGCAATCTGAAATCATCTGTGTATATCAGTACAAATCTGGGGATCATAAATGGAAATAGAATACTTTTTTAGCAGTGAGGAGAGATTTGAATAAGAATGGTATGACATTTCTGACTGTACTCTTCATACAAATGTACCTAGATTTAATGCAATACTGGTAGAAATTAATTTTTTCCCATCTTAGGTCCTAGGTAATACAGTTAAATCCCTTGACATGAATATTATTACATTGTTAAAATATTACCATAAAACATATTCTATAGTAAGTAAAACATGATCTAATTAACTGTATTGAAGGAATTATTAAACTTTTAGTCTTGAAATTATAGGTCATAGGTTAAAATAGTATATAAATATTATGCATATGTAAATATATAAACAATATTTTATTATATGATAGATGGTAAAATATGATTGATAGATTTAGATAGATAGATAGATAGATAGATAGATAAATTCCACATTTTCTTTATCTTTAATGATCATATGACACATAGGTTTTTCCCATAAGTCTTGGCTATTGCAAACAATGTGGCATTAAAATGGTGGTGTATATAATTGAATATTTTGTAGTTGCTGTTGTTTTTGGATATACACTCAGAAGTGAGATTGCAGGATTTATAATAGTTATATTTTTAATTTTTTGAAAAGTATCCATACTGTTTTCCACAATGGCTATACCAAAGTACATTTCCACCAACCGTACACAAAAGATTTGTTTTCTCTACATCCTCATCAACACATTTCTTGTCTTTTTTTTTAAATAACAACAATTATAACAGGTATGAGATGATACCTCATTATAATTTTATTTCCCTAATGATATATATATTGATCTTTTTACAGAGAAAGGGAAAGGGATAAAGAGTTAGAAACATCGATGAGAGAGAAGCATTGATCAGCTGCCTCCTGCACACCCCCCAATGGGGATGTGCCCACAACCAAAGTACATGCCCTTTACTGGAATCAAACCTGGGACCCTTGAATCCCCAGGCCAGTGAGTCAAATTGGCTAGGGTGAGCATCTGTATGACATATTAAGAAAAATGTGTCTTCACTAATTTTTATCATTTTTTTCATCAATTTATTTTGTTCTTCTTTTGCTTTTGAGTTGTATGTGTTCTTTATATATATGGGGTATTAAGCTCTCATATATGGATTCAAATATTTTCTCCCTATCAGTAGGTTACCTTTTCATTTTGTTGATGGTCTCCTTCCCCTGAAGATCTTTCTAGTTTGATGTAGCTAAAATGGTTTATTTTTCTATTTGTTGCTTTGGTCTGAACCAAAAAAGTATTGCTAAGAGCAATGTCAGGAAGCTTTACTCCCATATTTTCAACTAGGTATTTAATAGTTTCACGTTATACCAGCTTTATAACTGATTAATCCTCTGCTTTTAGCAAGTGGTCATCTTTTTCAGTGAGAATATTTTCTTTTTATATTTCTGTATTTATATTTTTTATCTTTTCTTTTCTCATTAAAGTCCCTTCAACATTTCTTATCATAATGTTCTAATGGTGATAACTCCTTTAGCTTTTTCTTGTCTGGGAAACTACCTTATCTTTACTTCTAAATAATAGCCTTGCTAGATGGAGCAATCTTGATTGTAGGTCCTTGAGATTCATAATTTTGAGTATTCATGCCAATATTTCTGGTCTGAAAGATTTCTGTTGAGAAATGCATAGACAGCCTTTTGGGAACTCTCTTGTAAGTAATTAAGAATAACTATTTTGCTACTTGTAAGATTCTATCTCTGTTATTAACTTTTCATGTTGAAAATATGATGTGTCTTTTTGAGTTCATCTTCTTTGGGACTCTCTTTGCTTCTTGAATTTGTATGTTTTTTTAGCTTCACCAGGTTAGGTAAATTGTCCATCATTATTTTTTCAAATAGGATTCCATCCTCTTTTCTCTTTCTTCTTCTTCTGGCACCCCCATAATGAGAATGTTAATATGCTTGAAGTTATACAAGATATCTTTTAAACAATTCTCATTTTTTAATTTTTCAAAAATATTTTTTATTGATTTCAGAGAGGAAGGGAGAGAGAGATAGAAACATTAATGATGAGAGAGAATAACTGAATGGCTGCCTTCTGCATGCCCCTCCTGAGGATCAAGCCTACAACTCAGGCATGTGCCCTGACCAGGAATTGAACCATGCATCTCCTGGTTCATAGATTGAATGCTCAACCATTGGGCAACATAGGCCAGGCTATCCTCATTCTCTAATTCTTTTTTCTTTACTGTTCTGATTGGGTGTTTTCTGTTATTGTGATTTAATCTTATTCTTCATCTAATGTGTTATTGATTACCTCTAATGTTTCTTTATTTCTGCTATTCTTCATTTCTAAGTCATTTCTTTTTATGATTTCCAGCTCCTCTTTTATGTTTTCTACCTCTTCGTTGAAATTCTGACTGAGTTCATATATTCTTCCCTTAAGTTCATTGAGCATCCTTGTAACCAGTGTTTTGAATTCTGTATTTTGCCTCCATTTCATTTGCTTTGTATTCTGAGGGTTATGCTGTTTTTTTTTCATTTGGGGCAAGTTTCTTTGTCTTCCTATTTTGGATAACTCCCTGTGTGTGTGTGTTTCTGTTTATTAGGTAGATATTATATATCTTCTGGGCTTGTCAGAGTAGTCTCATGTAAAAGGTTTTCTGTGGGACCCAGTGGTACAGTTGCCCTATTCATTTGAGCAGGATGCTCATTGGATATAGCCTGTATGGGTTATGTGTGTTCTTCTATTATAGCTGAGCCTCAATTGCTGGCATTTCAATGGGTGGGGTTGATCTTCAGGCTGACTGGATATAAGGTTTGGCCATGACTATAGCAAATGAGCTATACTGGGGCTGACCTCATAGAACAAGAGTTATTTTAGCAAGGCTCTGGTGCCAGCCAGGTCTGCCCTTCAGGAGTGTCATTTGTGAAGCTGATTGGATGTTTTTCTGGTGTGGTCTGAAGCCAACAACCTGGCATGTTGGTTCTGGAGCTTCTTGGGCAGTGTTTCAATGCAAGCCAAGGTCAGCTGCCACTATACTAGGTTTTGGGCAATGAGGAAGGAGCTACAAAGTGATCTGAGGTTGATTGTCACTTGTGCAGGTGCCTAAAAGAAGTGACACTACAAACCGAGGCCAGCTGTCACTTGTACCAGGTCTGAACCACTCTGGCAGGCACCACCATGTGAGCTGAGGCCAGCCATTACTTGTGCCAGGCTTGTGACAGCTTAACTGAAGCTACTTTCCAGGACCAGATTAGCCACTATTTATGCCAAGCTCGGAGTCATCTGATGGGAGTTAATGCAAGTTGAGATAGTTTGCCCACTTACGCTGATTTGGGGTTGCTTCACAAGAGTTACAAGCCATGTCAATTTTGGCTTCTACTTATTTGGTCATGGTGGATTTTTGAGATATTTGAGGAAGTTCAACAGCAGGAGCCAAGGCAGGCTGCTTGTTGGGCGGAGCTCTTGGAAGAGGCATGGGCAGGTGGACATGTTGTGTGAGTTGGGGTCTTAGGAAATCACAGGGTGGGCCGAATGATGTTAGTCAGGTTAATGGAGGCACAGACTTGGCTTCTGCCTGAACAGTGACAGCTGAGTGGGAGGAGAGCTACACAAAGGAGCAGTGGCATGTGCCAGCACTTCTGTCCCTGCAGAGAGATGCTTCAACCCTACCCCTCAAGCCCTTACACTGAAGTTAGTCAGTTTAGTTTCTCCCTGTGGGCCACTGTCACTTTTTGAGCTGCTTCCTCTGAGCTGGAGCTTAGAGCATATGAGGTTGGGAGTGAGTGAATCAGTGTGTAGGCTCCTTAAGAAGATATCATCATTATCCAGCAGGACACAATTCCCACAGGTTTTCCCAACCAAGTGTTATGCAGACTCCTCTTTCTGGTTTTGGTGTCCCAGGCTGGAGAGCCTGGTGTGGGTCTGGGGTATTTTGCTCCTCCAGGAAGACCTCCACAGCTGAGATATCCCTCTGGATTTTTGATTGCCATAGATGTGGGATCTGCCTAGTCAGCATTTCCACCTGAAGGAGTAGGTATTAGATTGGGCCCCCAGGAAAGACTCCCTGGCCAGCAGGAGGAACTACCCCCTCAGCCACAACTGAATTCTGAGACACTCTAGCACAGACCCGGGGATCAGGAAACTGCTGCACCCACAAGTGCTCTCCTGCTCCCATAAAACAGGTCACTGGCACTGCCTCTGCCACAACTGCCAGTGCACAGCCTGGATTCCCTGAGAAATCCTCCACATCTCTGCAAACATGATCACCATCAGCAACAGCCCAAACTGTGGAAAGATGCCTCTGTCTCACTTCTGCCTTCAAAATATTGTTCAAGTGCACCAAATCAGCAGAAACAAATTCATATCCAGTAACCTAACTGCAAAGAAGCTTGGGCAGTTGTGTAGTTTAATGCAACATTTTAAAACAAAAAACAAGGTGCCAGATTTTTATTCCAAATGCAAGTGATAGACCATCAGAACCATCTGCAGATGTTTTGAAATGCATGCAAATATTCTTAAAGGGAATGTGTATATCTGGTGCTGCTGAATTATAAAGGAGGCATTAGACCACCAAACCGTGGGCCAATTGGGGCCACTGGGGTGAGTTTAGCTATGGAAGTGCATTGACCACCCAGCTGGCAAGGGGGCGGGGAGGTGGGACTCCACCTATACATGAATTTGTGCACCAGGCCTATAATCTATAATGATAAAGTATAATATGCTAATTAGACCAGACAGCCTAATGACCTTCTGGACGTCATTCTGGACATTCTTCCAGATGAAGCTACATGGCAAGAAGCTGAGGCAGAGGTGGTTAGAGGATATCAGGCAGGCAGGTGAGCAATTATGGGCATTAGTCAAGCAGGAAAGTGGTTAAGGGTGACGAGGCAGGCAGATAAGTGTTTAGGGGAGATCAGGCAGGCAGGTGAGCAATTAGGGGCATCAGGCAGGCAGACAGAGGTGGTGAGGGGTGATGAGGTAGGCAGGCAAGTGTTTAGGAAAAATCAGGATGGCAGGCAAGTGTTTAGGGGAGATCAAGCAGGAAGTGAGCAATTAGAGGCATCAGACAGGCAGGCAGAGATGGTTAGGGATGATCAGGCAGGCAGGCAAGTGGTTAGGAGCCAGTGGTCCTGGATTGAGAGAGGGTTGTCCCAGATTGCGTGAGGGTGCACGCTGGGCTGAGGGACACCTCCTCCCATACATGAATTTTGTGCACCAGGCCTCTAATCTATCTATATATATATATATAAAAGACTAAGTGACTATCCATACATCCATTTGATCATCCAACCTACTGATCAGTATATATGATGCAAACTGGCAATTGAAAAATGAACATTGACTCATGCATATGTGATACATCTAATACTCTCACTGGTACCAATAGTATGCATGTATTTTGACCTGTCATTGTCTATCATGAATTTGGGTTTTTTGTTGACACTTATTATAGAGAAAAGGTGAATAGCAATATTAAAATATATTTTTAATTCATTTCCTTCCAGTGTGCACAAATCTGTGCACTGGGCCACTAGTTTGTTATACTTTTGATGAGTTCATGGGAGGGGGCCAGCACAGAATTTAATCACTGCACTATTTGACCAGAACCTCTCCACACCCATTTGTTTTTGACAGTCTGAAAAGATAATAATCCCTTCCAAGATAAAGAAGAGGAACTATGTATTTTACAATTATTTAAACTGCTCAAATTTCCTATGATTTTAATCTATGACCTGTAATTTCAGGACTAAAATATTAATATCCTAGGAACAAAAATTCAGTACAGTTAAATAGGTCACATTTTACCCACTATAGAGTATGTTTTATGGTCAATATTTTACAACATCATAATATCTTTGTCAAGGGATTTAACTGTAGTAACTAGCTTCCAAGACAGGAAGAAAATTAATTTCCCCTATATTGCATTCAATCCAGATAAATTTGTATGGGAGAGAAGAAAAAGTAGTTCAAGGAAATTTAGAAGTTGGAGGCATTAGAGACTCATTTAGCTTTTTGACTCACTTTATTTTTTTTCTTTATTGATTAAGATATTACATATGTGTACAAGGCACCCTATTGCCACCCCTCCCAGACCTTCCCCTCACTCATGACCTTGCCTCCATTGTGTCTGTGTCCATTGGTTAGGCTTATATGCATGCATACAAGCTTTTTTTATTGATCTCTCCTCCTTTTCCCAACCCTCCGCTACCTTCCCTCTGAGGTTTGACGGTCTGATCAATGATTCTCTATCTCTGGATCTGTTTTTGTTCACCAGCTTATGTTGTGCATTATATTCCACAAATGGGTGAGATCACGTGATATTTATCTTTCTCTGACTGGTTTATTTCGCTTAGCATAATGCTCTCCAGTTCCACCCAGGTTGCTGCAAATGGTAGGAGTTCTTTCCTTTTTTCAGCAGCATAGTGTTCCATTGTGTAGATGTAACACAATTTTTTAATCCACTCATCTGCTGATGGCCATTTAGGCTGTTTCCAAATCTTAGCTATGGTAAATTGTGCTTCTATGAACATAGGGGTGCATATATCCTTTCTGATTGGTTTTTCTAGTTTCTTGGAATATATTCATAGCTAGAAGTGAGATCACTGGGTTAAATGAGAGTTCCATTTTCAGTTTTTTGATGAAACTCCATACTGTTCTCCACAGTGGCAGCACCATTCTGCATTCCCACCAGCAGTGTACGAGGGTTCCTTTTTCTCTACATCCTCTCCAGCACTTGTCATTTGTTGATTTGTTGATGATAGCCATTCTGACAGGTGTGAGGTGGTACCACATTGTCATTTTGATTTGCATCTCTCAAATGATTAGTGACTTTGAGCATGCTTTCATATGCCTCTTAGCCTTCCTTATGTCCTCTTTCAAAAAGTATCTATTTAAGTCCATTGCCCATTTTTTTTATCAGATTGTTTCTTTCTTTTGTTAAGTTGCATGAGTTCCCTGTAAATGTTGGAGATTAAACCCCTATTTGAGATAACATTGGCAAATATGTTCTCCCATGCAGTGGGCTTTCTTTTGTTTTGTTGATGATATCTTTTGCTGTACAGAAGATTTTAATTTTGATGTAGTCCCATTAGTTTATTTTCTCTTTAGTTTCCATTGTCCTAGGTGCTGTATTGATGAAGATATTGCTTTGGCATATATCTGAGATTTTACTGCCTGTGGATTCCTCTAATATTTTTATGGTTTCCCATCTTAAGTTTAAGTCCACTTTGGGTTTATTTTTGTGTATGGTGTAAGTTGATGGTGTAGTTTCATTTTTTGCATGTATCTGTCCAATTTTCCCAACACCATTTATTGAAGAAACTGTCTTGATTCCATGGCATGTTCTTGTCTCCTTTGTAAAATATTTATTGAACATAGTGGTTAGGGTCAATTTCTAGATTCTCTGTTCTATTCCATTTGTCTATATTGATATATTTTTTAAAGCACTTTATCCTCTATTTAATATGAGATTATCAATATATTACAAATAATGGAAAAGAATGAATAGAAAGACTAATATATTTATTTTTAAAAGAGAATCAAAGAGACATTAAATATACTTATAGGAAATTAATTACAAATAAGAATTACTATATCATAAATGTTTCCTAAGTAGTATATGTTAAATTTGTGATTTGTCTAAGAGTTTCACTTCTTATTACATAAAATTTTACATGCAATAATATTGGTTTCCTTTCTTTTATTTAGGTAATAATATTTTAACAGAAAATGGCATTACCTTTAAAGAAGTAATTATATTAATGGATGTGCTATTTTAATTATTTATCATTCATTGTAATCATCCCCCTGCATGGGTCAGTGCCCAAGTTATATAGTTTTATTATCTCATTATACAGGCATATATTAAGGGCCAATAACATGCCATGCACTGTATTAGACAGTACAGCTACAGCCACAAATATGGTCATCTCTTTCATTAAGAGTTTTTCAAAGTAATGAAAAAAAATCTTTCTGATTGGTCATATTTACCCCATAATATTATCTGATTATTTAGACATCCTCCAATGTTGGTCCTTGGGAATAACAATGTGCTAAATATTCAGAGAACCTGTAAAAAATTACTGCTTTTCTTAACTGCCATATTATAAATTAGGTACTGTTTAATTAAATATAATAAACTTATGCAGGGAAGCTGTAATATATAGTATAAATATGAATGAGAGCCATGGACCCAGAATATGACTTCCCAAACTGAATAACATATAATAAATTAGACTTCTTGTTGCTGGGTACTCCCCAGTGACAGCCGTGTTATGAGGGATCTGACTTGAATGTGATAGTAGGTAAAAACTAAGGGCAATAAAAGATGTTACTACATTAGGAAGGAGCTAGGAAGTCATGTGCCTGGTTTTCTAAAGCAGTATTTAAACAATTTTATTTGTTTTATTATTTTTGTTGAAGAATTTCAAATGTTATCGAAAAGTTTGATATGTTTTTTATTGAGAGATCAATTTAGATAGTGAACTATTTGGTAATTTTTTTTTTACAAAAAAATAGTATGTATGAATATACTTTTCTTTTGCAACCTTGAAAGCTCTATTTTTTGATAGCTTGAGAATCACTTTTAAAAATTAAGTATTAAACTGCAAATTTAACTGTATATTTGTGAATGGAAAAGTGAAATAAAGAGATATATTATGAAAGAATTATGATTAACATGTTGATATTCAAAATGTCTCTTAAAATTCCTAATGGTACATGTAGTATATTTATAAACTGTAAGTAATATATTAGAGAAAGCTATATCATCTTAAAATTTTTCTATAAACATTTCTATTATAAAAATTAGTATATAAAGGTGTAATTGTAATACCTTTTTATTTTATTTTAGAAGAATAAAGCCTTAGAATAAGCCTTTACATATTTATATGTGCAAAACAAAAATATAAAAGTATGAACAGAAATAATTAAAAGTACCTTTATATTTGGCATGAAGAATTTAAAATTAAAACAGAAAAAAAAACACAAGATAGTTTATCTCTTAGAAGTTATCTTAAGTGTTTCACTTCGTGGGTGAGAATCACACTGAATTCTCGCCATTTAGCAAAAAGGTGATTCTTGGTTGCTTAGAAAATTGTTAATTACACAACGTTATGGAACTAATTGTATGAAACAATTAGCTTTACATAAAAAAAATCAACATCAACAACAGCAAAGTGGTTCTACCAACACAATTTGCACCATTAAATTCGGTCAGCCATCCCAGGAAAGGAAGCCAATGGTCCCAATGGGATGGGTGCGACATGTTTGCTCTCCTGGATAAACAATTAAATAGACATTTCCAGCTGTTGTCAGTTCAGCAGTGGCATCTTAATTTAGGAAGACATTTTTGAAAGAGTGGTAGCTAGGGGGGAATTATCTGTGATGAACCAGCAGGCACAGAAGCCAAACTGAACATAACTCAAAGGTACAGCGCTATAACTGAACACCTCAGAACTATCCAAGATCTCATGTCCTGTGAAAGTTTGTTGAATCTCAGCAGCCTTTTGGATTTCAGAAAGCATTGGATCAGTTCAGTCTTGTAGCTTATAGTAAGCAAACAAAGTAAACATACCAATCAATGTAACTGTATTTGTAATAGTTATACCAGTAGTAGCCTTAGCAACAGAATATTTCACTGATTTTCTAATTGCCCCCTGTGGTGTTTTTACTTGTCCACACAGATCTGTTCTCTGCCTTGCTTTTTACCTGAAAGGCAGACCCCTTAAGCACTGCACCATTCAAGCTCCTTTTCCATATCTCTTCTTATTGTGTATGGCAAATGGGTGAAGGAGAAGATAACAGAGTAGAAAGAGAGCCAGGTTTTAGTATTTCTGCTCTTTCCTTTGTGGCATGTTATGCCATAAAATATGCCTAAGTAGCATTGCTCCCTTTCTGGAGAACTATTGCAAAAAATGTTTCTTATGGTGCTTAGTGTAAAAACTTAATAGTAAAGAGTATAGTTTTGGCTTCCTTATTGAACTATCCACCTTGGACTGCACTACCCATAGGCTCTGATGCTGTTTCAATGTTGCTCTTCAGCTCATCTTTCCTTACCAGGCTGTTCATGTGAGATTCAGGCCCATTTCTTTCTACCAGTTTAAATACCACAGTGGTGCTTTCCACATTTAAATAATATTTTATATTGCTACAGACAGACATCAGATTGCAACTAAAAATCTCCACCTGTAAGTCTCCATTCCCCATGTGATCCTAAAGTTTTGCTTTTGGAGCCTGGGCTACTAGAAAAATATAAACCCTTATATTGAGAGTTGTCATTGGCAAATAGGGAATACATTAAGAGAGTTATGATAATATAAAATATTAATCCAGAAGTCAATTATGAAGCCACCTCAAACTAGTATTTAGATTCTCCCTTATTTTTCCAGTATCCTCTCCTCTTTTATCCCCACATAACCTCTCTATCAGTATTTCTCCCATAGTCCTAGATCTAACTTGGTTCTATAATCAGTTCCTTCAGTTTCCATTTTCTTTCCAAGGTCCATCCAGAAAAATAATTATCAACTTCCTAATTTGAATGATGAATACAAATAATCTTCAGAGAAAAATATACAACCCTCCCTCCAAAAAAATCTGTTTGGTAATTTCAGCTGTCTCTCATGTCATAACACTGTTGATTTGTTATTCTAACAAAGTTTCTGCTTCTTTACTAAGTTTCATAACAACAAAAAGAAGTGAAGTACACATATAGTGGCATCCTGACATATCTGCAAACATGAAATCAGATGAAATGCTCTAAGGATGTGGCTTTAATAATTATAATGCTTTATAAACCGAATTTTCATCATGGACATTTCCAGATCATCTTCCCCTAATGTTTTCCATGTGTCAATTTGGAGAGCTAGTTATGAAATAACAGATGGCAAAATTAGATGAGTCACTTAAGAGTTGATATCAGGAGAATAAGTATGCTTATGTGAACTATTATAAATAATCAACAAGCAAAAGGATTTGCAAACAATATACTCTTATTCAGTGGTATTGCCAATCACATATGTTCTCTGCTTTCCATACAAAGTAAGTAACATAATTAAGAATAACATCATATAGCATAAATTAAATCATTAAAAATAAGGCTGTGAAATGTTTATAATATGTAATTTATGAAGGAATTGTGGTCAAATAGTGAGGAGTCTTGAGGACCAGTTTATAGTCCAGTATTGGGAGTCATAAGAAGGACTAATACATAGAATGAGTGGAAAGTAGGTATAGAAACAGTAGCAATAAAAATAACAGTCAAATGTATGATTGTGTTTGAAAAGGTGTTTGTGTTTATTTTAATGGTTCAACTCGAAAGAAATGTAAATATATATGAACAATAATTTCCTAAAAAACATGAAAATATATCTGATATATTTTATGACATTTGCTTACAAGTTTATTCTGAAATAGTTTTTTAAGATAAGATAACCCTGTGGATCATAAAGATACTGTAATGTGATTTGAAAATCCACCTAATAATTGCTCAAAAAGGCATTCCATTTTCTCTCAAGTAGCAGAGTTTTATTCTTTTTTAAAATCTATTTTACAAAACATATTGTTTAGAACTTAAAAGGTTATGCAAATACAGTTTGAAAATTACACGTGATGACTCAAGGGAAAGCATGTGGCTTTCTATTTTAATTTGAGATTTCTAAAGAAATGTGGCAAAGTAAATTTCAAAATCATTCCTTTTTTTACTTTAATAAGGTAGTTGGAAGACATTCAGACAGCAAGATAAAGGAGCATATACAAGACAGGTTTCCTATTCACACTAAAAAAAAATTGTGCTATGATAACAGAAAATATATGGAATTATGAATTGTATTAAATTCTGTTTATTCATGTAATATTTTAGTTGGTCAAATTCCTTCATTTTAAACCCATTATTACCTTCAAGTTATGCTCATATGCAACAGTAGTCTACAAATATACATTTTCCAAAATACTTTTGAGGAGAAAAAATATAACAAAAAAGTTAATCCTTTTTAAGATAAAAGGTACTAGACCCAGAAAGCAGCTCTTTTTAAAATCCAATAAAACAGAGATAAATATCAGGGAATGTTAGGACATTGACAAGACCACAAAATGAGGTTGTATATGTGACCACAATATAAGGCAGCTTCTTAGGCAGGCGGTGGAAGGAGCCAACTATATTACTGTCATTTACAAAATGTGAGTAAGAAAAGCCATTTTACAGGACAACAAAAAACAAATTCTAAGGCTGTGACCAAAATAAAATACATATTCAGGTATGAGTCAGTGGCAGATTTTGCTTCACAGCTATAGCTGATGAATTTCAGTACACAGTTATGACTGGCCCTATCTGGAGCATCTGGGGCATTGCTTGGCTTCTGCCAGTGATTAACAGGGGCAGTGACCACAAGTACAGTATTATTTTCAGAAGAGGACCTTAACGTTTCTCTAAATACAGAGGAAAAATAACCACTCCCTTCAAAACATAAAAATTTAAATTATGATTTCACTGGAAACAATTAATGAAATTGAGGGAATGGTACGATCATATGTATGTCAGTGGATTATTACATAGGACAATGGAGCTTCTTGATCTGGATCCCTCAGTTACCTACTATGTGTTTTGCATTCTTCAGGGTACGCATGTTGGCAATGACCTTCCAGAGCTTGACTCATTGTTTGATGACGGTATTCATTTCATTTTAAGGCTCTAAAAAATATTCAGGATTTTTGTAAAAATACCTTATGGAATCAAAATATGTAAAAAGCTTATTAACATTATCACAAAGTTAGGTTCAGAGAAAAATTAAAACATGTGGATGTGATGCACTATCGTTTTCATTGGGTACAGTATGTACATTACAAACTATGTAGAAATGAGACAGCTTTATCTTTCCCAGATGCATACTCTCTGGACTTGATTCAGTTATGTATGTATGTATATTAATATCTAACTTACCTTGGAATCATACTATTTATGGGAAAGCTTAATTTGTTGTAAGTACTTTGTGATTTGAAGTTATGGTGGCTCACCAATTGAAAATAAACTATTAATATACAATAGTATAAGATCAAATTTATATATATATATATATATATATATATATATATATGTATGTATCAATTGATCACCTGTGGAATGGTAGTCACTATGACTGGCCTGAAAGCATGCATTACTATGAATACAATCACAAAAAAATGGCTTCATTGTGTTATTTCACTCTATTTTCACCCCAAAGTGAATATAATTTGATAAAGGGTGAATTTGAATATATACATATACACATATGTATGTATGTGTATATATATATATATATATATATATATATATATATATATATATACATATATATATACATATATGTATATATATATGAAAAAATAAGCATGCAAATATATTATAAGATTTATATTTTTCTGAAAGACTACCATAATGCATCAAGTGAATATAATGCAAAATTTGGGAAATGATGGCTTAATGGAACCAAAATGTACTTGAAGTAGTACTCACTCATCTCATGAGCAAGTTTCTACCTATAAGCAAATTATTGACTTTCAACATTGGATCAAACAATAATTTAAGGCCATGGGAGAAATGCTTCTCATACTAAATATATTCTCACATTCTGCAAGAATTGGTTCAGCTTTCAAAAGTATCTGACACCTTGAAAATGGTTTGCTTAGTGTAAAAATCAAGTTCTGAAGTATGTCTCTATGCTTATTACATTCTATTTAAGATTCCTACATTCTTGATATTTGTATTATCACTGTTCAAGAAGCAGAGCTGTTTGGGGAAATTTTCCTTTTCCCTATTGAAACACAGATATAGAAATTACTTCTTTTAAGGAAACATTTAAAAGACTACATACAGAGGCTTAAACAGAAAATTCTAACTCCATTCTAATTTTCTGTTTTTAGAATCATTTAACATAAAACATTTTGTCAGATTAGGTGGTAGTGTGTCCAGTAATCTGGATTCAGTGACTTGTGTCCAAGGAACAAAGTATAGATAGAGGAAAATAGGAATTTTACAGTGAAGAAAACTGGCAAACACTAAGCGAAACCATACCAATAGTAAATCATGTTAATTTTTAATATATTTTAAAGGTATTTTAAATATCCTGATAAAATTTGTTTTGAAGGCATTCAATAGTGACATTCTTTCTCAAAGTCTAAAATCCAATTCTAATCAGGAGAAAATATCAAACCCAAATTGAAGTAGATAGTTCAAACTACTTGACCAGTACTTTTCAAATGTGCAAAGGTTTGAAAAGTAAGAAAAAACTGGGGGGGGGGGCGGGGGAGGTAGGGAATCACAGACTGGAAAACATTAAGGAGAATCATAGCTAAATGTAACATGCCATTCTGGATTGGATCCTGCAGCATAAAAATAATACTAATGGAGAAATTTATAAAATATGAATAAAAAGTGTGATCAATTAATAGTATTGTGCCAATGTTATTTTCTTAGTTTTGATAAGTGTAAAATGACTATATACTATGTTAGCTTTGGGGAAATTTAGGTAAAAGACATACAAGAACTCTCCAGATTATTTTGTATTCTTCTGTTAAGTTTAAAATTATTTTAAAATAAATGTCTTTTTAAAGAACAAAATAATTTAAAAATTTTTATATTTTAATTATGTAAGATGGATGAATAAATATTTATGTTTGTGTGCATAGACACTTTCAACTTAATTTCTAAAATCCAGAATAAATAATGACTTTCTTTGAGGCAGAAGTTCTTATAACTTCCACAATAACTTTCTGCTTTGTATCTCCAAACATGCTATCTAATAAAAGGGTGATATGCAAATTAGCCATCACTCCACAACAAAGGAGTGTTTGCATAGCGGTTGGGGCATGACAGAGTGAGGGAGGGCCATGGAAGTAAGGAGGGCTGCAGACACAATGCAGGGCTGCTGGGCTGGGGGCATGCTCCAAGCCACCACTGCATGGCTTGGGGCATGACTCCAGCCCAATGGAAAGAAGCCCAGTGGACAGAATGCCTCCAGGCCAGTAGACACAATGCAGGAGGTCCTCTGTACATGAGCTACAAAGGAAACACCTTTTCTGACCACTCATTGACTAAGCTCCCTGTATGCTGCCACTCACAGTGCTCTTGATAGCTTGGATAATAAGAGTTTAAGAAAGTGATCTAAGGTTTTTCTGGAGGAAAAAAAAACTAAGGTCCACGGCTGGAGGGGCTAAGATATGCCCTATCCAGTTTCACTCAGTGAATAGAGCCTCGGCCTGCCAACCGCAGGGTCCAGGTTCAATTCTAATCAAGGCCATGTACCTAGGTTTCAGGCTCCTCCCTGGCCAGGACACAGGCCAGGACTCATGTAGAAGGCAATCAATTGAAGTGTCCCTCTCACATTGATTGTTTCTATCTGTCTTTCCCTCTCTCTTCCAAGCTCTCTAAAAATCAATGGAAATATATCCTCGGGTAAGGAAAAGAAAGAAAGAAAGAAAGAGAGAGAGAGAGAGAGAGAGAGAGAGAGAGAGAGAGAGAGAGGAAGAAATATCATATCCTATGAAAGAGAAATCATGAAAATGCCTAAAGGAAGTTGTCATTTTTTCATGGCAAAGGGACTGGAGTCCGTATTGATGAAAACACCTTGGTGGCTACGGCAGTGGCAGCAGCAGCAGGGTTATGGGGAGCCATCAGTAGGACATCCCCTGAGTGTTCCCAGTCTGTGAGAGGGGGCAGGGGACCCACTCTCCCCCGTCCACTAATTTTATACAATGGGCCTCTAGTTGTTCTATAAGCATTTTCTTTAGACATTAAATAAGAAATATGTCAGTGTAATGTAATTATTCTGTATTTACCGGGTTAGTATTTGTTTGCCTCAGGGAAAAAATGCATAAAGACACTGAGTATTTAAACCTAGTTAATCAATATTGCAATATGCTTAAAATGTGTGTGTATACAACTATATATCACATTCATTTGCTAATGGGCATGTAGGTTCTATTTCTTGGCAATTATAAATAATGTTGCAGTAATCATGGGGGTGAGTCTATCTTTGCAAATTAGTGTTTTCATGTTCTTCAAATAAATACCAGAAGTGGGATTGTAGAGCAGTTGTACTTTTAATATCTTGAAGTGTCTCAATACTGGATTTTTATAGCAGCTTTACTGATTCACATTCCCACCAGCAGTGCATGAGGGTTTTCTTTCTCTGCATCCTCTCCAGCACTTGTGGTTTCTTACCTTATTGATGATAGACATTCTAACAAATGTGGGATGATCTGCATTTTTCTAATGATTAGTGATATTAAACATCTTTTCATATGCCTGTTACATACCTATATGTCTTATTTGGGAAAATTTATTTTTAAATCCTCTGCCCATTTTTTAACTGGGTTGTTTCTTATAGTTCTTATTGAGATGTACACAGTCTTTATATATTTTGGAAATTAAACCCTTTATCAGAAGAATGATATACAAGTATTTCTTCTGATTTGATAGCTTGCCTTTACATTATGTAGGCAGTTTCCTTTCTGGTGCAGTAGCTCTTTAGTTCAATGCAGTCCCATCTTACCTAATAATAGAGAAACATGTAAATTGACTGTATCTCCGCTACACCCACAGTCAATCAGAGTGAGTATATAGATTAACCCAACAAAAATGGTGGTTAATTTTATATATACCTGGATCCCAGGAACCTCCTAGCCACCAAGGTCACTCCCAGCTGGCCATCAGAGGAGCTGAGGCTGCAATGGGGATGGTGGGATGAGGGAGTTGGGGAAGGGAGGGCACTTCCCAAGCCTAAAGCCAGAAGCTTGGGAAGGGGCTGAGCTGCAACCAAATGCAGACATCCAGAAGTCAGCGCTGGGTTTCTCAGCAGCAGCCTGGTGACCCAACACTGATGGCTCAGGTGGCTGAGACCCAAAAAGTGAGTCAGAGTCTGATCTGCAGCCTCAGTAGAAGCTGTTGAACAGTGTACTTACCTTTCTCTTCCTCTCCCTCTTTCTTTCTGATCTTTGCCAGCAACCCAGCTTTTCTTTCTCTCCCTGCTTTGCAGGGGGGCTGCTGTTAAGCTGCACCTCTTTGATCAGGCCCAAAGATAGGCCTGGAGATGCTGACTAGCATAGGAACTGACCAATGAGAACCAAATCTGGGAGCTGTGGAGAGACAATGTCTGCCTAGGAGGTGAAGCTTTTGACATTGGACCAATCAGAACCAAATTGGCCAGCAGAGGAGGGCAGTTGGGGACAACATCAGGCCTGCAGGAGAGGACATTTAAGGGTGATCAGCTGGCAGGCAGAAGCAGTTAGGGGCAATCAGGCAGGCAGGCAGGTGAGCAGTTAGGAGCCAGTGGTCCCAGATGTGAGAGGGATATCTGACTGCTGGTTTAGGCCTGATCTATGGGGATCAGACCTAAAAGGGTAGTCAGTCATCCTGCAAGGGGTCCTCATTTAGAGAGGGTGTAGGATAAGTTGAGTTGAGGGAATCCCCCTTCATGCATGAATTTCATGCACCGGACCTCTAGTTTGTTTATATTTGCTCTGTTTTTCCTTGTCCCCTAGAGTGGAATCCACAGAAACATCTTAAGGACCGATGTTAAGGGGCTTACCAAATATGCTTTATTCTGTGTATTGTTTGGTTTCAGGTCTTATTTTTAAGTCTTTAATTCAATTAGAGTTAATTAGTTTCATTCTTTTGCATGTAGCTGTCCAATTTGCTCGGCACCATTTTTTAAAGTGACTTTCCTTTCTCCATTTTATGTTCTTGCCTCCTTTGATATAAATTAGTTGTTCATATATGTGTGTGTTTATTTCTGGGATCTTGGTTCTGTTCCATTGATCAGTGTGTCTGTTATTATTCCAGTACCATACTGTTACTATAGTTTTGTAGTTCAGTTTGAAATCAGGAGTGCAATACCTGTGGAGTTTTTCACCTTCAGGATTACTTTGGCTATTAAGGTTTTTGTGGTCCCATTTCCTTCAAAATTCCATTGGGATTTTGATACATATTGCATTTAATCTGTAGATGGCTTTAGGTTATGTGACTGTTTCTATAATGTTAATTCTATTATATGAGCACAGAATATATTTTCACTTATTTGTATCTTATTCAATTTTTTTCAACAGTCCTACAATTTTTAGTGTACATTGATTTCCCCTTCTTTGTTAAATTTATTCCTAGGTATTTTTGTTGTTGTGATTGTAAGTGGGATTGTTTTAAGTTCTTTTTCTGATTGTTTATGGATAGTATGTAAAAATGCAATTGATTTTGGTATATTGATTTTGTGTGCTGCAACTTTATTGTACTTGTTTATTATTTTATTAGCTTTATGTGAAGTCTTTAGGATTTTGTCATCTGCAAATAGTGACAGTTTTACTTCTTTCTTTCCAATTTCAATGACTTTTTTTTTCCTGATTGCTTTAGCTATGATTTCCAGTGCTATCTATAATAAGTAGACTGGACATCCTTCCAGACGGCCTTCTGGATGAAGTCAGGGCTGCGAAGGAAGCCCAGGTCATGGGTACCTGCTGGCAGTCAGAGGGAAGCCCAAGTCCCAGGTGTCAGAGGAAAGCCTGTGCCAGCAGTTAGGGGAAGGAAGGCCTATTCTTGCATGGATTATATGCATTGGGCCTCTAGTTTTGAATAATTGTAGTGAGAGGGGGCATCCTTGTCTAGTTGCTGATCTTAAAATATATTTTAGTTTTTTTTATAATTGAGTATGATACTAGCTTTGGGTTTATCATATACTAGAGGCCTAGTGCATGAAATTTGTATATGGGGGTGGGTCTCTCAGCCCAGCCTACACCCTCTCCAATGCAGGACCCCTCAGGTGATGTCTGACTGCAGGTTTAGGGGCTAGCAGGCCAGCAGGGAAGGGCAGTTATGGGTGATTGGGCCTAAACCGGCAGTCAGACATCCCTCTCGCAATCTGAGACTGTTGGCTTCTAACCACTCACCTGCCTGCCTGCCTGCCTGACCACCCCTAACAACCTCTGCCTGCTGGCCTGATGCCCCTAACTGTCTCTGCCTGCCAAACTGATCACCCCTAACTGTCTCTGCCTGCTGGCCTGATTGCCATCTAACTGTTCCCCATCTGACAGCCTGATATCCTCTAACCGCCTCTGCCTCAGTCCCTGCCACCATAGCTTTGTTGGGAAGGATGTCTGGAAGATATCTGGTCTAATTATCATATTACCTTTTTATTAGTATAGACATCCTTTATTATGTTGAGGTACTTTTCTTCTATACCCATTTTATTGGGAGTTTTTAAAAGAAAATCATAGCCGAGACCGGTTTGGCTCAGTGGGTAGAGCATCAGCTTGTGGACTGAAAGGTCCCAGGTTCGATTCCATTTGGGATCATGTACCTTGCTTGCGGGAACATCTCCACTGTGGGGTGTGCAGGAGGCGGTTGATCAATGTCTCTCTCTCATCGATGTTTCTGACTTTCTATCTCTCTCCCTTCCTCTCTGTAAAAAAATCAATAAAATATATTTTTTAAAAAAGAAAATCATAAATGGATGTTGGATCTGGTCCAATGCTTTTTTTCTGTATACATTGCAATGACCATATACTTTTTATTTTTCAATTTGTTAATGTGGTATATCACGTTGATTAATTCTGAATGTTAATTATCCTTTCATCTCTGGAATAGAACCTGCTTGATCATGGGTTATAATATTTTTAATATATTATTGTATTTGGTTTTCTAGAATTCTGTTAACCTATAATTTTCTTTTAGTGTATTGTTTTTGTCTGGATTTGGCATAGGGTAATGAGGGCCTTATAAGAACATTGGGAAACATTCTTCTTTTCAATATTTTGGAAGAGTTTGAGAAAAATAAGTGATAAATCTTCATTGAATAATTAATAGGATTCACCAGAGAAGATATCTGGTCTTAGAGTTTTGATTTTTATGTGGTTTTTGATTATTGTTTGAATGTCCTTACTAGTGAATGGTCTATGCAGGTTTCTAATATTTTATAATTTAGTCTTGGAAGATTGTATGATTCTAAGAATTTACTCATTTCCTCTACATTTTCATATTTGCTGGGATATAGCTGCTTATAGTAGCCTCATAATAATTGTATTTTTTGTATATCTCGTAACTTCTCTTTCATTTTTACGTTTAATTATTTGAGCTTCTTCATCTCTCCTTTTTTTTTAGTGAGACCACCTATAGTTTTGTCAATTTTGTTTATCTTAAAAAAAAAACACCTAATTCTTACTTTTATTGATCTTTTGTTCTTTTTGTTGATATTTCATTTATATCTGATCAGATTTTTTATTACCTTTCTTCCTTCCTATTGATTTTAGGCTTCATGCATTCCTCATTTTCAGTTCCTTTAGATGTAAACTCAGTTGTTTATTTAGAAACTTTCTTGTTTCTTAAAGTAGGTCTGTATTGCCCTAAACATCTTTCTTAATAGTTGCATTGCAAAATCAATGTCCTTTTTATTTCTCTATGTATTTTTTCTCTATTTTTGACCCAGTATTTGTGCAGTAGCATGTTGTTTAATATCTGCATATTTGTGTTTTTCCCAGTTTTCTTATTATAGTTCATTTCTAGTTTCATACCATTGTTGTTGGAAAATATGTTTGGTATAGTTTTAATCTTCTTAAAATTTGCACTTGTCTTATGTCCCAACATATGGTTAATCCTAGAAATGCTTTATGTACATTTAGGAAAAATGTGGATTCTGCTTTTGAATGAAAAATTATGACCATATCTATTAAGTTTATCTCGTCTAACATGTCATTTCAGGTCATTATTTCCTTGTTGACTTTATGTCTGGATTATCTATTTACTAATATAAGTGGGGTGGTAAAGTTTTCTATTATCGTGTTGCTGTCAACTTTTCCCTTTAGGACCATTAATTGTTCCTTTATATACTTCTATGTTGGGTGTATTTATATTAATAAATGTTATGTCTTCTTTTTTTCTATTAATTGACCCATTTTTAGCCTTCTGCTGTCCTCTGTCCCAAGTCTCACCACACTATTGTCAGTTTCCATGGGTTATGCATATATGCATACAAGTCCTTTGGTTGATCTTTTCCAACCTACACCCTCACCTTCACTTCCCTCTGTTATTCAACAGTCTGTTCTATGCTTCTATGTCTCTGGATCTATTTTGTCCATCAGTTTAATTTGTTTATTCGATTTCACATATAAGTGAGATCATATGATACTTGTCTTACTCTCACTGGCACTTACATTTTCTTGATTGATTGTCCCCTATATTATTATATAATGCCCATACCTTGTTTCTTGTTACTATTTTTAGATTAAAAATAGTTATAGTTTGCATAAAGTATCATTTGTCAACCCTTTACTTCAAGCCTATGTTTGTCTTTAGAGCTGAAATGAATGTCCTATAAAAAGAAAATAGTTGGGTCTTCTTTTTTAATCCAACCAGCCACTCTTTGCCTTTTGATTAAGTAGTTTATCCTATTAATATTTAGGGTAATTATTGATATGTAAGGGATTCCCACTGCCATATTGTCATTTGTATTTTGTTTTCTCTATATCTTCATTATTTCTCTTCACTTCTGCTTTTAACTGTCATTTTAGTGTGGTGTGTTTTTTTATGGTATTCTTTCAGTTTCCTCTTTTTTATGTTTTAAGTCTCTACTCTAGATATTTATTTTGTATTTACCATGTGGTTTGTATAAAACATCCCATATGTAAGATAATTTTTTTAATCATATGAGTATCTTATTTTCATTTGCCTATACATTTCCTATCCATTTTTCCTGCCCTTTCATGTTTTGTTATTACAAATCATTCATTTTTATGTTGTGAATTTGTTACCAAATTGAAGTAGCTATAGTTATTTTTAATGACTTTTTCCCTTTAACCTTCCTGCTATACTTTAGTGTTTAACAGTCTAATATAAAATGGCTTTGCAATTTCCTTTTTAATTTATCTATGTATTAAATACTTTTGCTTTTTTTTGTTTCTTATAGAAACAGGTTATTTTCTAAATGAAAAAAAATGATATATACTTCTGTATTTTTATGCTTCACCTATTTATGTTATGTATTGACTGTGCATTTTATACTAGACTAGAGGCCCAGTGCATGAAAATTCATGTACTGGAGAGAAGTCCTTCAGCCCAGCCTGTCCCCTCTCACAGTCCAGGAGCCCTCAGGGGTGGGAGGCAATCCTGGAGATCAGGGGAACGTGACACCCTATTACACCTATGCTGCTGCCATTGATGGCAGTGCAAGCCTTGGCCAGCCCTGGTTATCTGAGACTTGGGCAGCACTGGGCAGCTGGACAGCTGCCATTGAGGCTTACATGCACCTCAGGTCAGCCCTGGGTAGCTGGGGGTGAAGGGACTGGGGGACTCTGGAGAGAGGCTTATGGGACTAGGCACTGCTATCTTGTGGCTGTGGGTGCCGCCAACATTGAGGGTATGGCAGTCAATTAGGATATTCCCTCTTTATTAGATAGGATTATTTATTTTTATACTGCAGATTTTTTCTTCTCATCCCCCAATCTTCCTTTGACTTTATTGTTAATGTGTATGCATATAGGAGATACAGTAGTACCTTGGATACGAGTTTAATTTGTTCTATAACCTTGAGGCATGGGAAACTATGAGACGCTCGAGTCGCAGTAAACTGGCCGATCTGCGTGATTACTCTTATCTCAAATGTTGCTCATATTTCAAAGCAAAAATCGCTCGCTCAACAGCTTGTATCTCAAAAAAAAACTCATATGTTAGGGCACTCGTATCTCGAGGTACCATTGTACCTGCAAAATTGAATACATTCAACAAGCTTTTCAAGAACATTTATTTTCCTATTAAATTTTAAAGGGAAAATCTAAAGAGAATGTAAAATGTTCATTTAGAATATAGGTTAGCATATCTTTTTCATCTTTAAATAATTGTCTTGTTATACATGAATCAAATGAAGATTGCAAAGGAAGCTTCATTTAATGCATATAAATGTATAAGGATACAGACTTTCTGAGAGAAATCAAGATAGCGGCATAGGTAGACGCCTAAACTGTTTTCTCACACAAGAGTTTCAAAACTACAAATAAAAGACAAAACGGTCACCATCCAGAACTACAGGAAAGCTGGCTGAGTGAAAATTCTACAACTGGAAGGAAATAGAAAATCACATTGAGAATCAGAGGAGCTGCAAAAGACTTAGGTAAGAAGGCATGTGGAGAGAACTGGTGGTTGAATGCACAGCTGGCTTTCTCAAGTGGGAGGGAGACAGAAGCTCCTGTCTACATTGAACTCCAGTTACGGACAA
The DNA here is from genome assembly GCA_004026805.1 of Lasiurus borealis. Taxonomy (NCBI): domain Eukaryota; kingdom Metazoa; phylum Chordata; class Mammalia; order Chiroptera; family Vespertilionidae; genus Lasiurus; species Lasiurus borealis. The sequence continues at coordinate 46,643 of PVJN01001211.1, read as the reverse complement.
GAATTTGGGAACGCAGACTCATTTGGAGGGAATCTGGACTGTCAGAAAGAAGAAAGCACACTGAGAATCAGAGGAGCTGAGGGAGGCAGAGGTCTGGAGGCACATGAGCACTGAAAGGACTGACTGCTGGGTGTATGGCCAGCTTTCTCAAGAGGGAGAGAGACAGAAGCTCCTGACTGTGCTGAACTCCAGTCCCAGGCGAGACTCAGGGGAACCCAGACCCATTCAAGGAGAAACTGGTATGTCTGGCAGCAGGCAAAACTCTAGGGCAGCTTTCTCTCAGAAGTGCTTGAGCAATTACTGAGGGAAACAGAGACCCAGGAGCCTCATAGGACAAGGCTGATGAGAAGCCAAGGCTGTCTGCTCTCAGCCCTGAGACTCCACCCTATCCAAGCTAAGCACAGAGGCTTTTGCAGTTTTGCAAGTCTTTTTCTCATAAGGCTGTCTTCAGCACAGAAATTCTCCCGGGTCAACAAATTAAATATGCTTTATTATATTTATACTAGAGGTCTGGTGCATGAAATTCATGCATGGGGGATGGGGGTGTCATTCTGCCCAGCCTACTCCCTCTCCAATCTGGGACCCCTTGAGGGATGTCCCAGGTAGGATCGGGACTAAACAGGCAGTTGGATATCCCTCTCACAATCCAGGAATGCTGGCTCCAACTGCTCACCTGACTGCCTTCCTGATTGCCCCTAACTGCTTCTGCTTGCCAGGCTGATTAAACACTAACTACTCCCCTGACAGTCTGATTGATGCCCAACTGCTCCCCTGCCAGCCTGTTTGCCCCTAACTGCCCTCCCCTGCAGACTTGGGTTCCCCCCAACTGCCATTTCACACAGGCCCAGTCACCCCCAACTTCCCTCCCTTGCTGTCCTGGTCATCTCTAACTGCCCTCCCCTTCAGGCTTGATCACCCCCAATTGTCCTCCCTTGCAGGCCTGGTCCCTCCCATCTGCATTCCCCTGCTGGCCTGATCACCCACAACTGACCTTTTTTGCAGGCCTGGTCCCTGCCAACTGCCCTCCTCTTCTGGCCATCTTGTGATGGCCATCTTGTCCATATGGGGTCAGGATCTTTTGACCACATGGGAACAGTCATCTTGTGTATTGACGTGATGGTCAATCTCCATATTACTCTTTTATTAGATAGGATAGAGGTCTGGTGCATGGGTGGGAGCCAGCTGGTTTGCCCTGAATGGTGTCCTGGATTAGGGTGGGTGTTCCCTTGGGGTGTAGGGTGTCCAGGGCGAGGGACCTGTGATGGTTTGCAGGCTGGCCACATACCCCCAGTGACCCAAGCAGAGGCCCTGGTATTTAGTGATCTTCTACAATTGAAACTTTGTAGCCTGGAACAGAGCCAAGCCTTATGTTCTCACTGACATTAAAACTTTGTTGCCTTAAGCGGAGGCCTGGGCCAAACAGGGTTTGCAGAAAGCTTGGCTTCCTCTATCACTGGGGGCAACCCAAGCCTCTCTCCTGCTCTCTCTGTGGCTGTAGCCATATTTGTTGCATTAATTTGCATACTCTGATTGGCTGGTGGGCGTGACTGATTGATGTGGCTGGTGGGTGTAGCAGAGGTAAGATCAATTTGCATATTACTCTTTTATTAGATAGGATTAAATGACTGGTGTATGAAATTCATGCACAGTAGGGTCCCTTGGCGTGGTTGGCAATCAGGACTGATCAGGGACTTCTAGCTGCCAGTCGGGCCTTCCTTCATTCTGCACCAACTCCTAGTGGTCAGCACACATCATAGGAAGTGATAGAATGCCTGATCTCCCAATTGAACTCTCATGGGGACACTGTACAAATTAGCCTTTTATATCTACACTAATAAAGGAGAAACATGCAAATTGACACTCCCTCTGCTATGCCCACCAGCCAATTGGGAGGGGTTATGCAAATTAACCCAAAAAAGATGGCAGCAATCACAGAGCTGGAGCGAACAGGAGGCTTGAGATGCCCCTAGCGTTGGAGGTAGCCAACCTTCCAGCCACCTCTGGTCTCTGCTCAAGGAGATATTGCAAAAAAAAAAAAGGGGGGGAGGAGGAAGGGGCTGGGAGCCTGGGTCACTAGGGAGTGTGGTCAGCCTGAAAATGGTCTTCAGCCCCTTACCCAGCCTGGCCACACCCCTATGGAGTAAAAGACCCTGTTGGGGGGCATAGCAAGCCTACAAACAGCTATCAGCCCCTCAACCAGAGGAGGCCAAGCACCCCAGTGGGGATCCTCACCCAAAAGGTAGTATGGCCACCCTGAAAGCCCTCAGGCCCTCACCCAGGCTGGCCATGCCCCCATAGGGTGAAGGTCTGCGCTAAGGGGCTTGGCCAGCTTAAAAGTAGCCATCAGCTCCTCACCAGGCTGGCCAGGTTCCCCAGCAGAGACCTTCACCCCATGTGGGCATGGCTGGCATGCAAACCACCGTAGGCCCCACTTACAGGCCACCCCTTGCCCCAAGGTAACCCCCATTCTGATCCAGGACACTCTTCAGTGCAAATCAACCCACCCCACTCATGCACTAGGCTTCTATCTATACTAATAAAATGCTAATAAGCTAATTAGACTGGGAGACCTACCAGGAGACCTTCCAGATGTTCTTTTGGACAAAGCCATGGTGGCAGGGCCAAGTTAGAGGTGATTAGAGGCCAAGAGGGGAGGGAAGTTGTAGGTGATCAGGCCAGTTTAGGATGGACTTGTGTGTGATCAGGCTGGTGCGGGGCATTGGGGTGATCAGGCCAGTGGGAGGCCATTTGGGGTGAGCAGACCAGCAGGGGACCAGTTGGGGTTAAGCAGGCCATCAGTAGGGGTCATTTCAAAATGATTAGGATAGTGGGGGCACAGTTTGGAGTGAGCAGGCCAGCAGGGGGGCAGTTGGGGGCAAACAGGCCAGTGGGGAGGGAAGGTGGAGGCAAGCAGACCAGCAAGGGGGGCAGTTGGGAGTGATCAGGTTGGTGGCGGGACATTTGGGGGCAAGCAGGCCAGTGGCGGGGGGCAGTTCAGAGCGAGCAGGCCAGCAAGTACAGTGGTTAGGGGCAATCAGGCAGGCAGGCAGATGAGTGGTTAGGAGCCAGCAGTCCCAAATTGCAAGAGGAATGTCTGACTGCTGGTTTAGTCCTGATCCCTGTAAACAGGCAGTAGGATATCCTTCGAGGGGTCCCAGCTTGGAGAGGGTACAGGCCAGGTTAAAAGGCATCCCCCCACCCCATGCACAAATTTTACTAGTATATAAACTGGTAGCCCTGCGCACAAATCCGTGAGCCAGTAGCTCTCTGTGGGGCCTGTCCACTCCGCACACACTGCCCAGAGGCTCTCTGTGACCCAAAGGCTCATCCATGGCTGGGGGCTGAATGCTTGCCTCATCACTGGGAAATTGTTGTGCATTCCCGCCTGGCGAGGGGCCCATCTGCAGCTGAGTGCAGAATGCTTGCCTTGTCACCATGACAACAAAGCAAGTATTCCACCAGGCTACTCACGCTGCCAGTTCTCAGTGGCCACCCAACCAGGAGTAGAGGACTCTGGCAGGTCAGGAGGACTGGGCGACACCATCTTGTGGCTATGGGTGCCACCATTTTTGTGATGGAGTGATGGTTAATTTGCATAACACCTTTTTATTGGATAGGATTAGCAAACTATCCATATAAATATACATTTATTTTTATTTAATTATATTTATGCTTTAGTTATATACTTTTAATAAATATAGAAAATATTAATCTCCAAGAAATAATCAGATAGAAAATGGTATAGGACTTTGATATAAAATAAACAAGCACCACCATTTACTGATTATTCTTCCTATAATACCAATGAAGAGAAAAAATGCTAGAAAAATAACTTCATAGCTATTATAGAAAGTTTTACCTCTCCAAAAAGAAACATTAGTCTTAAAATCATGAAAAAATTTAGAAGCTATAAACTATATGGGATCATAGTGAGGGTGAAATGAAATAGTGCTAAAGAATTCATAACCCTATTTATCAAAGAGAAGCTTCAAAATGTGTTTCTTTTAAAAATTTACAAACCTAAGGTTATAGGTATTAGTGGACAGAAGGAAGTCTAAGGCAGGTGGCCAGGTAATTAGAATATAATTTAAAGGCTTAGAGAACTGGTATTTGCCTCCAGGATAAAACAACAAATAAAGCTGTTAAGCCATAGTTAAATGAATGTTACACTACATAGAGCTTGATGCAGTGTAAACCGATAAACCCAGGCATTTGCACACCTACTTCTCTTTTTATCTCCCCATAAAATTATTTGAATCAGAGTGCCTGAAATTAGAAGTGTCACCACCAGAAGACACTTCAACAGTGGCTTCAGGAAGGTAAAATTAACACCCTCAAGCCAAGCAAAATAGAAAACAAATCAGCATCCACCATTACCATACAGATAAATTTACATTGGGAGGAGAAACCCTAAAATATAAGCCATTAATTCAAAGAAACTAAATTTACACTGGGATTTAAAAACAAATCATACTACCAATAACAACATTTTTTTTTTGAACCAGAAAGAGCTATATTCCTCTCCATATATCTGCTTAAGAGGACATTGAGAGGTGTTGTATGGGGAGATGCTGTCTGCCACTGAAAATAAATATTCTTTTAAAATACATTCGCATTTGTGGTGGACATTGCTGGTGCCCTGCCCATCCCTTTACCTGACTAATCAGTTCCCTCAGCTGCTCTGTTGGTTGCTAATAGCTCACAACTTATTGTAGCCTTTACCTGCTTCCATCACCCCACTTCTCCTCAGAACATTTTTTCAATAAGTAACATGAACACATCTCTCTCACTTGAATTCTGCTTTTAGGAAACCCAACCTAAGAGAAATTATAAGTCTATGTGTATTTTTTATCCCCCTACAATTATACTCAGTCATGTTTTTAGAGATTACAGTTAAAGCAAAATAGATTTAAAATTACATATTTGAAGGCAACAAGACATAGTTTTATAACCAAGAATGTTAAAATTTTAGATACAGAAAAGTAAAACCAGGGATTACCTATGGAAATAAATTAATTGCCTAATTTTCTTCAGATACTGAAGTCTTTCTTATTAATCTTGAAGTTCAAACAGAAACAATGCCCATATTTTTCTAAAAGAAAATGATAACTAAAATCTGTATAACTCTGCATGGAGTTCAAAATAGGTAAGTCACTGCCTGTTGAGACAATAGTACTTCCATTTGTTTTTATCCCAGCCCTGTAAACATGCCCCATAGGAAACCAAATTTTCTATTAAAAATTTAGAATTATGCAAGCTTATGCAGAAATCAAATCTCTATTATGGAAAATAAAAGGAGATGAGATATTTCTCATTTGCATTACTAAGAAAAATAATACTGAGTTCCTTACCTATGGCCTGCTATTTTTAAACCTCTCAGCTAAAATAGGACATGATTTTTGCTAGAAACTTCCTCTACATACATGGTATAGATATGTAGCTCCCTGTTGTAAGTCTTTGAAAATTTTGTTTAAAATGGTTTAAGTCCATTAGAAAAATGGAAAGTGCTTAAGGTATTCATATATATTTAAACAGTGAAAGAGGTTGAGTAAAAAGGTATGATGTTCTTTGAATATTTGAATATTTGAATATATATATATATATTTCAGAGAGAAAGGAAGAGGGAGAGAGAGAGATGGAAACATCAATGATGAAAGAGAATCATTGACCGGCTGCCTCCTGCATGCCCCAGACTGAGGATCAAGCCTACATCCTGGGCATGTGCCCTGTCTAGGAATTGAACCCTGACAACCGCTCAATTAGTGAGCCATGCCAGCTGGGCTCTTTGGATATATTTCAAGTTAAATCTTATAATGGGTGAACAAAGGAGAACAATTCATAGCATTTTTTAATATAGAAAACTATTTACTGAGTAAAAATAGAAGAAAAAATATGTGTTCTGTGTATAAAAGGAGATGTTGTGGAAAGACATAAATAAAGTGCTGAATGAAGGACAATGGTGCAGCAAGTAGCCGTGCATTGAAAGTAAATGAGCAACCAAGATACTTAAGCATCCAGAAGTAGAAAATAATCAATTATAGAATATTGGCGAGAGCCAATGGAAAAAAGAAAATGTCTTTAGATCATTTTAATAGTATTTAAAATAATAGTAGAGTGGGGAAGAAGCTATAAATCCTATTTTTAATTACTCCTAGGGTTTGTTACAATTTCCTATTTTAAAATGTAATGTATAGTATTCTAGAATACTTTTTATTTTGCCTTATAAAACACAAATTTGAAGTAATTATGTAAAGTCAATCATTTTTAAACAAGAATAAGTTAAACCTAGTATTCTAATGTTGTATAATCACAAAATTACATATGCATATTTATATGTTAATATTAACCCTTATTGCCTTGGCCAGTTTGGCTCAATGGAGAACGTCAACCTGCAGACTGCAGGTCTCAGGTTCAATTCTGGTCAGAAGCATATGCCCAGGTTATGGGCTAAATTCCCAGAGGAGTCATGCAGGAGGCAGCTGATCAATAATTCTCTCTCCCTCTTCCTTCCTCTTTGAAATCAATAAAAATATATTAAAATATAATAATGTATATTAAAATATATTGACTCTTATTAATGATGCTAATAATACTTGAAAATGTACTTCATTAATTTTATTAAATAGCAGAAGTGCTGTATGTGTACTCATTAGTTTAGTGACCCTAGGAAACAGGTTTAAATGTTACTGTTAGTTACACTCTGTTTAAAATTCAATGGTTATTTTTGAAAAGCAGAATTTTTCTAGAGAAATTACTGAAGGATTTTAAAAGTCCAAGAAAAAAAACAACCCTGAAAAAAAGGGGAAATTATGACTAAATGGGGCATTTAAAATGAGAATTAAAATAAATCAAATTAAACAAGTAAGTTGTTTGTTTGTTACTAACATTAGAAAATTGAAAGTTTGAACTAGAAAGTTAGGAGAAATAACACTGTATTGAAGTACAAAATACTGCAAATACTATGTTCTACTGCAAATACTGAAAAAAACACCACTATTGAAATCAATTGCTTATAGTGTGTAATCAGAGGAGGATGGAGCAAATATCAATATAAATGTTCATTATACCATAGCTTTGCAATGATGAGCTCTGTAAAATGAAACTACAGCCAAAGTACCAGTGTGACTTAATAAGTAAAAAACAAAATCAAAACAAAAAACATTTAAGACCATAATTTTAAGAGAAAAATCAATGAATATTGTTTTTGTGGTAAACCTAATGGAATATAAGTGAGATCACAAAATTAGAGTGCATTTTAAGAGCAGTATAGGATAAAAATGATGGCAAATATCTGTACATTATCCTCACAATTAGGGTTAGCTAGAGTATTTCTGCTAATAATCTTTCTAATATTAGAGCATTGGAGAGAAGAGAGAAAATGAATATTTCTATTAAAATTATTGAATGCAATTTTTCTGAGTATAATGTAAAAACAATATTATTTGCTCTGATTTTTCCAAAGCATTTGCAGTACGTATATAAAAATACTAAAGGCCCCAATCAGGGCCCCGGGGCCAATCAGACTGTCCAGGGGGAGGTGCCATGAGAGGTTGGGTGGCCACAGGAGATTGTGGAAGCACACTGACCACCAGAGGGAAGCTCCTCCTTTGAGTATCTGCTGCCTGGGTGTCAGTTGGCATCAATCGGTTGTTCAGTTGTTCTGTCATTGAGTCATTTAGGCTTTTATATATATAGATAGTTACTGGATTTGGTATTTTTTGTATCTATATACTTCTAGGATAATTTTAGTCTAACCTTTTCAATTGAAGGAAATTAACAATTCTAAATGTAATGAAATCATATGATAGAAATGTGCAACAACTTCTCTCATAACTTTTCACAAGGGATCTTCATTAAGTATTAAAACCTATTGTTGTAGCAGTTATTCTTTGCCTAATTTGAGGGTTCCAAAAAATGTAAAGACAGGCAATTATTGCACAGATGCTGGGCATGGAACTGTGGCCACAGCAATCATGTATGACATAAATTATAAGTAATTGATCATTAAAATTTGGATAACAGTTGATCTAGAGTGGACAGGTTAATACAGTAATGTAACTTTTTCTTTACTTTTGCTCCCACTGTTATATTCTCCCCACTGTATGTTTCTCTCCACTCTCTTGTCAAGTTCCTAAGAAAGATAAAAAAGTGGTAACTAGAGAGTAACACTGATTCTTTAAAAGACCTTGGAAATTGACTCAGAATTTAAAATCTGGTAGCCTATAAGCTCCAAAAGAGTTTGACTGTTCACTACATAGTCAAAATAGTTTATTGGTCAGATGAATTGTGGCATGAGAGACCCCTTGGTCTTTCCTCTTTAATTTTTGACAATTTGAACAGCTACAACTTAACAAAGGATTCCTTGCTCAGTGCACAAGCATGGGATATTCATGCACTGAAACACTGAAAGGTGTGCAGGTGGAAGAAAACAGAGGAGGTCAGAAGGGAGGTGTGATGTGATGAGCCATGGATGCAGCCCTGCATCCAGAATCTCACAGTAGGGCTCAACCTAGTCAGAGGGCAAGCTCAGCCTAGAGAGGAGAAGAATCACTTACAACAGGTGCTCCCTTCTGCTGGGCGTAGCAAAGAGATTCAGTGGTAGTTCCTGCAGGAGGTAGCAGTACAAGCTATCACTTATCCCATTGACCTGGACAAGGACTCAGCACAAGGGTACAGCTGTGGTTACACAGCTGTTGACATATCAGACAGAGAAACAAAGCAGTGAAGTCCTGCTATGTAGCCTTCCAGAGCTTACCTTCTTTGTCTTTGATGTTGTGTTATCTGCAAACCCATGAACTAATACTACAAAGTCACTTTCTTCCCCGGAGCAAATGATGCACTCTATGACTGGCCCGAAGGTTGAGGCCTATGGGGGACCCCATAGAGGCCTGGGGTCACCATTACAAGGAGGGAAAAACAACACAAATGGCTGCCACATTTCCCAAGCCCAACCCACCCCCCTACATTGTGGCTGCACTGAAGGCAGGGTCTGGCTATGGAGAACAGCACTGGGATTTCACAAGGCTAGAAAACTTATAGAAAAATAGGAGAAAGACATCTCTGTATTAATTAGTCACAAAGATACAATGTATACATAGATGGTTAGAGAAGGAATCAATCAAATATCATGACTATGAAATGTAGCAAGGTAGCTCAGAAAAAAAAAAAAAGAAAGAAAAGAAATATCTCCAGAAAACAGCCTTAAAGACATGGAAGTATCCTATCTAATAAAGAGGGAATATGCTAATTGACTGCCCTACCCTCAAAGATGGCAGTGCCCATAGCCACAAGGTGGTGGCACACAGTCCCCTCAGACCCACGGGCCTGCCTCCAGACTTCCCCAGGCCCCTAATCCCCCCAGCTGCCCAGTGTCACCCAAGGCTCAGGTAACCAGGGCCAGCTCAGGCTGGCACTGCCAACAGTGGCAGCAGCAGAGATGTGATGGGTGCACTGCCTTATCCTGGTCACCAGGTTTCCCCTGGCCCCTGAGGGCTCCCGAATTGTGAGAGGGGGCAGGCCAGGCTGAGGAACCCCCACTCCAGTGCATGAATTTTCATGCACTGGGCTGCTAGTGTACAATTAAAGACACAGAATTCAAGGTTGTTATTCTGAAATTACTCAACAAAGTCTGAGAAAATACAGACAGGCAATTTAATGAGCTCAGGAAACAATTCAATGGACAAAATAAGTACTTTACCAAAGAACTTGAAACTTTAGAAAAGAACCAAATTCTGGAGTTGAAGAATTCAACCAAAGATACCAAGAATGAACAAGCAAGCATAGAAAATAGAGTGGACTAGATAGAGGTCTGTTCTAGTGATGTTGAAGGTACACAGCTAGGGAGACTTGAGCATAAAAAATGAAATAACTTTATGAGAACTATATGGCTCCATCAGAAAGAGCAATCTATATATATTTATACTAATAAAAGAGAAACATGAAAATTGACTGTACCTCTGCTATGCCCACAAGGCATACCCACCAGCCAGTCAGGAGCTAGTATGCAAATTAAACCAACCATGATGGCAGTGGCCACAGAGTGACCAGGAGGCTTGAGTTGCCCTCTGCAATGGAGGAATCCAAGCTTTCTGGACATCCCTGGCCTCTGCTCCAGGCTACAAAATTTCAATTGTAGAAGATAAATAAATCCCAGATACCAGGGCCTCTGCTTGGGTTACCAGGAGGCATAGCCAGCCTGCAAACCACAGCAGGCCCCTCATCCAGGCAACCCCATGCCCCAAGGGAACCCCCACCCTGATCCAGAACATGCTTCAGTGCAAACCAGCCAGTCCCACCAATGCACCAGGCCTCTATCTTATCTAATAAAAGAGTAATATGCAAATTGGCCATCACTCCAACACACAAGATGGCTGTCCCCATATGGTCAAAGATAGCTGCCCTCATGTGAACACAAGATGGCTGCCACAAGATGGCCAGCAGAGGAGGTCAGTTGGGAAGGACCAGACCTGCAGGGGAGGACAGTTAGGAGCAAACAGGCTGTCAGGGGAGCAGTTAGGCAACAATCAGGCTTGTAGGGGAGTGCTTAGGGGGTGATCAGTCTGGCAGGCAGAAACAGTTAGGGGCAATCAGGAAGGCAGGCAGGTGAGCAGTTAGGGGCCAGCAGTCCTGGATTGTGAGATGTCTGACTGATCATTTAGGCCTGATCTTACTGGGACTGGGCCTAAATGGGCAGCTGGACATTCCTTGAGTCATTCCAGATTGGAGACAGTGCAGGCTGGACTGAGGGACATACCCCCTGTGCATGAATTTCATGCACCAGGCCTCTAGTAATTTATATATATATATATAAAAGCCTAAGCGACTTGCTAACCACTCAATGATCCAACCACTAGCTATGGCACTCACTGACCACCAGTGGGTAGATGAACTGCCTAGCTATGGTGACTTGACAGCTACAGTTCTCAGGTGACACACCTGGAACCAGAGAGGAAGGAGCCCAACTCTGAAGTGTATTACCCGAGAACCGTCCTCTCTCAACCCAGGACCCCTTGGGAGATGTCAGAGAACCAGTTTCAGCCCAATCCCCATGGACAGGCAGAATGACTCCACTGGTGCAGGAATCTGTGTATCAGACCCCTAACTCATTTGCTTCACACTTCAGGTCAGGCTCCCCACTGGGCCTGCAGTCCTTTACAGAGGTCATGGGTCTGGCTCTTACAGAAATTCTTAGACTCAATTAGCTAAATGATGAGACATGCAGGACCTACTGGTTGTAGCCCTGATGTCTGGCGCCCATGCTGTCCCATCAGCTTAATATTGATTTCCAGTGGAGGCAGCAAATTTTCCCGCTACCACTCTTAGCTGGGAAGCCAGCCACAGCTTCCCTTCTTCAGGGTGGACAGAAATGCCAGTGGGCAACCCCTGGGGAGGGAAGGAGGCAAAGGAGCTGCTCTGGTGGGAAGAAGGAGATTCTTAATGCCACAGGACTCCACCTGGGAAGAAGGACCTAGTTAGGAACCTGACACTGAGCAGGGTCCTGCCCTAGACTGACTAGATTCCAGGCTAAGTAAATCCTGTTTGCTAAATAATTGCATTTTGCAATTGAATGCCCACAAGTTGTCAGTTACCACCAAACTTAGGGTAAAATGAGATAAACAAAGCAAGAGAGATACAGAGAGAAAATGACATAATATTGGGAGAAGAGATGAGGGAACCTGATTCCGTGGTGCATCACCTGAGAACTGCCCTCTCTCAATCTGGGACTCCTTGGGGGATGTTGGAGAGTTGGTTTCATCCCAGTCTAACAGTCCTGGCCAAGGGACCCCACTAAGTCATGCACCCAGCCTTTAGTATGGAATATAAAACTGAAACTTATGAACACAAACAACAGTGTGGTGTTTGCCAGTGGAAGGGGATGGGAGAAGAAAGGGGTCTTAATATGAGGTGAAAGGAGAAGATTTGACTTTGGATGGTGGGCACATGGTCCTATATACAGATTTTTAAATTGGTAATCCACACATGTAACCTATATTTTCATGTAAACTAACATCGCCCCAATAAAATTTAAAATGGAAAAAAATGAAGTTTGTTTTTGTAATAGATAGAAAAAGACCAATATATTTGCAGTTGGGTGATCTAGTGGCATGTTGATACCAAATAAAAAGAGAAAGCCAGATTAGAACATGTTTTTCCTCTTCAAAATAAGCTTTAAATGCCTAGTTGATTGTCAGAAGTTTAAACTTTGAGCCCACTAACTCATTTTTAAAGAAAATGTTCTTCTATTCTCTTTTCCATAAAACAATGTCATATTCCACCAGGAGACATTCCACTCTATAGAAGATTCCATGTGGACTAAGGACATAACACATAAGGCAAGGTAAAGGGAAGCAGTATTGCTACAAGAGTACAGAATACAAATAGAAAAATTTTTAAGGTAAATAATGTTTATAATCCTTACTAGAGGCCCAGTGCATGAAATTCATTCATGGGGTGGGGTGGGGGGTGTCCCTCAGGCTGGCCTCTGCCCTCTTACAGTCTGGGATCCCTCAGGTTAGGCCTGATCCCAAGCTGACAGGCAGACATCCCTTTTGCAAATTGGGATCCCTCACTATCACCCACCTGATTGCTCCTTACTGCTCAACTTTCTGCTCCTTAGCAGCAGACTCCTTACTAAATTGGCTCACTGCTCCTTAGTGTTGCTGTGGAAGTGGGAGAGACTCCCACCACCACCACTGTGATCGCCAGTGGTGAGCATGGCTTCTGGCTGAAGACACTCCCGCTTTGGGAGCACACTAACCACCAGGGGAAAGCTCCTGTATTGAAAGTCGGCCCCTGGTGGACAGTTCACATCATAGCAACCCGTCGTATGCCATAAGGGTCACTTAGGCTTTTATTATATAGATTACTTTTGAAGACAGTTTTCAAGGTTGTGTGAGTCGGCCCATTAGAATATGTACAATATTTTATTCAGAGTAAACATGATCAGTAGATAAAAATAGACATATTGAGTTACAGTGAATATGCACATATAATTTTCACTTGTGTTATAATATGAATAACATTTTCAATACACTGTGTAGATATAATAAAACCATAGCTGAAACCGGTTTGGCTCAGTGAATAGAGTGTAAGCCTGCAGACTGAAAGGTCCCAGGTTCAATTCTGATCAAGGGCATGTATCTTGGTTGTGGGCACATCCCCAGTAGGAGGTATGCAGGAGGCTACTGATAGATGTTTCTCTCTCGTATCTAACTCTCTATCTCTTTTCTTTTCTCTCTGTAAAAAGTCAATAAAAATATATTAAAAAATAATAATAAAAATCCAGCAACTTCAGTCCAAATATATTTACCAATTTATAAGTAACATAAATTTCTGTGTGCCTTTAATTTTTAAATACTTCAACTTTAAATGATTATTAATCCTGTATTTAATTGTATGATGATAAAATAAAATATGTTAAATTAACAAATACTATAGAGAATTATGCAGTAATTTCTGTGTTTTTAAACATATGTATAGTCCTTGTTATTGTGTAAACTGTTTTTAAACATATGTACAGTCCTTGTTATTGTGTAAACTGTTAAGCTGAGAAAAAAAGTTAAGAAAAAGAGCAAGTGAAACTGCAGTTTCCATAAGAAAGTGAGGCAAATTCCTTGTGACTTGCAATGAGAACCTTAGCATTTTACGTTTTCCTGAGGAAAAAAGAACAAGTAATTAAAATCATTGGAAGTCTTGCTTAGTGATCTAGGAGTACACTAGAATTATTTTACTGAGCTAGATAAACCTAAAAAATAATTCAAAATGGTAGGTTTAGGTTTAAGAGTTCACCCAAAGCAACTAAATATGTGTATTAGAACATACAGCTTATAGAATCAAATCAGATTAGGTAAACTACTCTGGCAAGAAAGCATCTTATCTGGACAGCTTTAATTTTTAAAATGACTTTTTTCAATTCTTTTATATATAGTTGATGGAGTTTAGAAATTTATGTATCTAATATGAATGGACATATTAAGTAGGAATCAAAAAACTTTAAAGAAACACTTTATTAACAGGGTAGATTAAAGGTTGATCATTAGATTATTTCTAATTTATAATACACAGACTTCTTCTCTTTAATTCTAAAGGGACTATTAAGATTGCCAGTTGGGAAGAATTAGTATGAGATGCAAATTGGATCAGGATAAAAAAAAATATCCCAAAATATATTTTAGAACATGAATTCATGTTACACCTAATTTAATTTAGAATAAAAATTAGAGGGACCTTGTGCACAAACATGTGGAGGCAAAGTCTATGTATATGAATATAGGTGAGTTATTTTTAATGAGGTGACATGTTTTCTAGAAAATGTATAAATTATATTTTCCTTAATGACTTTCAAAGCAGTCCTGTCACATTTACTTTTTTTTTGCAAAATATTCCATACCATTATCCTTTAAAGTGAACATAAGTGCAAATTCTTTTTTTATGCTGTATATAAATGGTTGAGATTGAGCTCTACTTTAGGGGGAAAAAATGACTTGCTTGCATTTTTCTTTGTAGATACATAATTTCATAAGGTCATTCTAACTTTGGATACAACTTATAACCTAACCTAATATGTACATCAAATTGCCTAGGGTATTTTGATCCCAGCATCATTAAACTATGATAAATGGGTGTTATAATAGAAGAAGCAATCTAATTTTTTATTATAGTTCTGGTGGTATAATACTATTATGTTAAGATGAAAATTCCATACATCTTAGACCTTTATGTATAAGATCCAAGAATAAGGTAAAGTAATAAGACATAGTCTTTCAGCAAACTCTTTGCCATTAAGTTCAAAGTCGATGCTAAAAGCTTTAAAATTATTATATGTTTATTATAATAAAAGCTCACCCAGAAGTAGCATTCTTATACACCTTAGATAAGAATTTTTTTAAAGAACAAAGATTAGTCAGACTTCAATATTATTTATTTCCATTGTTTTGATTATAAATAAATATTAGTGCTTAATGCCTGCACATATGATTTCTTTAGCAACAGATGTATTGTTTTGTAGATAACCAGCATGAAAAAGTAATGTTCTTTTACCTTTAAAACAATTCCAGAGAATGGGTCAGCCATGGCTTTAGGTGACTCTTTTTATTTCTAGAAACCCTAGTGGAATATTTTTCCTTCCCATTTATTATTGTAATTAATAACACTTGAAGTCTTTATAAAGTATTTCTTCAGGGAAATTTTAAACCATATTACAATTTTTCATAACTACTTCATAAAGCATAAATATTTTCTTAATAGCTTAAAAATTAATTATACACAATTTAGCTTTTACTCAAGGTCACTAGGATAAATCAGTGTTAATAGCAAGGACTATAATCAAGATTTACCATGAGGTGTCTATTCACTGGGTGCCCATCTGCACCATGTTTTCCTTTCATTGAACCCTGCGAGAAAGAGAATTCTTTGAATGGGAGAACTAGCATTAAATTTTGTGTCTTTCATAGTATTATTTTATCCTGTTAGAAAAGGAAAGTAAAATCAAACTCTTGTCATACATAGTAAGGTCATTATAAAGTAGAGAAGTAAAATTAATTTAAAACCCTATGCGTGTTTACTGAAAATTCCAATAAGACATTTGAGTTAGAGCCATCTAGCAAGAGGAACTGGAAGCAGGCATACGAACTACTTTCCATAGTTCCAGTTAAATCTGGCAAACCTGGTAAATCAAGGGAACAAGAACAATCAACACAGGTTTCCCTCAGTTACCCTGGTTACCTTTATGATTGAAGTGATCACTGAAGAAGAATTTGTGGGTAGGTAAGGAATATGTTGGATCTTAAACTTAACCATCCTCAGATAAAAAAAAAAAAAAAAAAAAAAAACAGCTAGAGGCCAGCTCCTAAGCTTTTAGGTTGATCAATCCAGGCTGAGATCATGAACAATGGTTTGTGGATTACCAATCATGATCATCAGCATAATTCAAAATTGATATATTTGAGTAATTTGATATTTGGCTTTTGCCTTTAGCAATTTGGAATGCCCCATGAAACATTTTTCATCAAAACTTCTCAAGTTACTGGATCACACAACCTAGATTATTGTTAAAAATTGATTTTTTTTCAGACAACTGTGATGAATTTATTAGAATGGTAATGCCATCAAAGAATCTCATGCTAGAGAAAGAAATTTGAAATGATTTTAATTAGGATCACTTTATATTAATCTTCCATGTAAAAATATATATTATTTAAGTAACAATTCAGTAAGTTAAAAATACTGAGTTCTATTGAATCAAAGCAGTTCTTACTATCACAAGTCTGGTAAAGGTATAGTTCTCAGAGTAAACTGTACAATTAAAACTCAAGGGTATAATTACATTTTTATATCAGCTCAATCTCCAGGTGTTTAGACAAATAAGTGTAGCAAGAGAATAGCTTCAGAGAAACAAAGTGCAATGGAGCAGTGAAATTAATACTTCATCCAATCTAGAAAACAGTGGGGATAAAAACAAGTAAATTTGAGTGTTCCTCTGGTGATCCCAAAGTTTCCAAAGCACCATATTTTCAAAGTGCTTTTGTCAGTTGAATATACTTCCTTATCATTATTGAATTAAACAATCCATGCTACCCACTTGTCTCCTACTCCATTTTTATGTTTTCAGAGATCAGAATCATGTGGATTTCAGATGGTATTATCAAAATGGAATAGGCTTTTGCACTTCTAACCTTCTGCTCCCAGAGCTCACATATCTGATTACCATTTAACGAAGCATGTACATTGTTTTTTTAAGTTTTAAAATACTGATATATTCTTTCAGGTTAAAACTAGAAATTTACAGAATGTATTTTTTCTATCTGATCCTTTACCCATTACTGTATCCTTTTAAAATTATTCTTAACCTTTTTCAATATAGTGTAAATTCATTAATATTTTTTATTAGTTTCTGGTGCATGCATAGTGGTTAGACAATCACACACATTATAATGTGTTCCCAATACCCACATTTCTAGTATCCACCTGACACCATACATAGTTATTACAATATCATTGGTTATATTTCCTTTGTGTACTTTCTATTCCCATGACTATATGAAAATATCAATTTCTACTTCTCAAACCCTTTACCTTTTTTACCCACTCCTCCAGTCCCCACATACACCTTTTTTTTTTCATCACAAGTCTAATGCCAGACAAATAGGTTACCTTGTCACTTAACCAAACAACCTTCCCCCACACAGGAAAGGTTACATGCATTGTTATAGCAGATGATGCACATACAGAATTTGGTTGATTTTTAATTTTTTTTAATTTAATGAATCTTTATTGTTTGGATTATTTTTCCTCCTTCCCTCTCCCCCATAACTGCTCCCGAATCCATTCCCACCCCACCCGCTGCCCTTACCTGCCCACACCCCTACTGTCCTCATCCATAGGTGTACAATTTTTGTCTAGTCTCTCCCACACTTCCCTCCCCTTTCCTCCCCCCCCTTAGAATTGTCAGTCCACTTCCTTTCAATGTCCCTGATTCTATTCTATTCAACAATATATTCTGTTAATCAGATTTTTAATTCACTTGATTTTTAGATTCACTTGTTGATAGATATGTTATTTATAATTTTTTATCTTTACCATCTTCTTCTTCTCCTTCTTCTCCTTCTCCTTCTTCTCCTTCTTCTTCTTCTTCTTCTCCTTCTTCTTCTTCTTCTTCTTCTTCTTCTCCTTCTTCTTCTTCTTCTTCTTCTTCTTCTTCTTCTTCTTCTTCTTCTTCTTCTTCTTCTTCTTCTTCTTCTTCTTCAAGTGTACCTTTCAGCATTTCATATAATACTGGTGTGGTATTGATAAACTCCTTTAGCTTTTTCTTATCTGTGAAGCTCTTTATCTGCCCTTCAAGTCTAAATGATAATTTTGCTGGGTAGAGTAATCTTGGTTGTAGATTCTTGCTGTTCATCACTTTGAATATTTCTTGCCACTCCTTGTCTGGCCTCCATACTTTCTGTTGAGAAATCAACTGACAATTGTATAGGTGCTCCTGTTTTTATCTTGCTGCTTTTAGTATTCTTTCTTTGTCTTTTGCTCTTAGCATTTTAATTATGATGTGTCTTTGCGTGGTCCTCTTTGGATCCTTTTGTTTGAGGTTCTCTGCACTTCTTGAACTTGTAAGTCTATTTCTTTCACCAGGTGGGGGAAAGTTTTCAGTCATTATTTCTTCAAATAGGTTTTCAGTATCTTGCTCTCTCTCTTCTTCTGGCACCCCCATAATTCTGATGTTGGTATACTTGAAATTGTCCAGAGGCTCCTTACACTACTTTCAAATATTTGGATTCTTTTTTCATTTTTCTTTTCCGGTTTAGTGTTTTTTGCTTCTTTATATTTCAAATCTTTGACTTGATTCTTGCACTCCTCTAGTCTGCTGTTAGGTATCTGTATAATATTTTTATTTCAGTCAATGTATGTTTAATTTGTAGTTGGTACTTTTTTATATCCTTGGGGGTCTCATTAAATTTATCAGCCTTTTCTAGGAAATTCTTGAATCACTTTATGAACTCTATATCCAGTAATTTGCTTTCCTCCATTTCTTTCATTTGTGATCTGTTTCTTTGTCTCCACATTTTCACTATAATTAAAAAAAAATCAACGGAATTATGTATGTTTCTTCCCTGAGTTGGTAGAGTAGCTTTGTGTGCTAGGTGTCCTATATGGCCCAGTGGCTCAGCCTTCCCAGTTACCTGAGGTGGACACTCTTGGTGCACCCCTTTGTGGACTGTGTGCAGAGCCTTGTTGAAGTTAAATCTTGATTGCTGTTGGTATCACTGGGAAGAATTGACCTCCAGGCCAATTGGCTGTTAGGATAAACTGTGTCTATGCTGGGAGAACTTCTGTGCTGGAGATAGCCTTATGAAACAAGACTTTCAAATTTGCAAAAGCCTCTATGCTCAACTTAGATGGGGTGGAGTCTCAGAGATGAGCAGACAGCCTTGGCTTCCCATCAGTTGCCCTATGAGGCCCCTGGGTCTCAGTGTCCCTCATTAATTACTGCAGTCCTTTTTGCATGCACTTGAGCACATGCCTCCAGACCTCTGTGTTTCGTGACTCCCCTGAGTTTCTGTGCACTCCTCTCTTTTCCCAACAGTCTAGACTCCCCCTATACAAGTCTGGATCCAAAGGGTCTTGCCTAGAACTAGGTTTCAGTGCTTTCAGAACTGTGGTTCAGTGCAGTCAGGTGCTTCTGTTTCCTTCTCGCTAGAGAAAGCCAGTCAGGCACTCAGCTGCCTGTCCTCTCCACACACGTGTCTCCGTACATCAGCCTTTTGCAGCTCCTCTGTGTTTTCATGTGTCGCCCTCTTTTATTCTAGTTGTAGAATTTCCACTCAGCCAGCTTTTCTGTGGTTCTGGATGATGTTCATTCTGTCTTTATAGCTGTAGTTTTGAAATTGTGTGAGGCAGCAGTTTAGGTATTCACCTATGCACCCATGTTGATTTCCCCTCCTTGGTTGATTTTAGGACTTGCCCAAACTGTAGCCTTTGCAACATTGGCTATATACTTACATCAACAAAAGAGTAATATTTAATAGAGTGTTGCCTAATATACTTAATAAGCAAAAATATGTGGTATGTAAAATTTTCTTTGAAAAAAATCTTAAAATAATTGTCTGAAACAATCATAAAGTATATATACACACACACACACACACACACACACACACACACACACACACATATATATATATATATAAAGAATAATAGAATTTAAATTTGTATTAATAGTTCAAAGCTTTCTTTAAATGAACCCACATATAATTGCCAACTTTAATGCAGTTTTAATGGAAGGTATACACCTTACCTTCAGTGTGTATATATCAAAAAGTGACAAAATGCCTGGCTGGTATGGCTCAGTGGTTGAATATTGATTTGTGAATCAGGAGGTCACAGTTCAATTCCATGCCATATGCCTGGGTTATAGGCTCAAATCAATAGTTCTCTCTCATTGATGAATTGATTAATGTTTTTATCTCTCTCCCTCTCCCTTCCTTTCTGAAATCAAGAAAAATATTTCTTTAAAGTTAGATAGTTATTCCTGTTTTGTGTTTTAGTATCTGTTTTCTACCTCACAACTCCACTTTCTAGCAAGACACCTGTAGGGACCCTGTTTAGAATGCACTGGATGGTCAAGGCCACTCTAAGCCTGGGACTAGTAATCGGAATGTTCAAGGCTAAGATACCATACACAGCTGCAAGAGCACAGCTTTCTCAAGGTATGCTGTGCCCTTCTATATCCCAAATGATTGATTTCACTGTTAGCAACTAGCCTTCTTTGTCTCTGGAGTAATATATAGGTTACTGACCAGCTAATCTTAGAGTAGCCAGGCAGGAAAAGGCTAGAAAACTCAACTAGGAGTTTATAGTTGGCACTATCATGATGTAAGGCTAAGTGCTCATAGAGAGCTCAGATGTACCCTGTTTCCCCGAAAGTAAGACATCCCCCAAAATAATACCTACTTCCAGTTTTGCCTCTCGCTGTAATATAAGGCATCCCCCTGAAAATAAGACCTCCCCGATAATAAGACCTCCCCTGAACATAAGGCCTCCCTGGAACATAAGGACTCCAAAGCTACTGTAATGTGTCTGTCTCTCAATTTAAAGAGATCTCACACTGCCTGAACAGTCCCGGCTGCGCTGCGGCCAGTGAGCTAGTTTGTGATGACAACTATTACTGTACTGTATACAGGTAATAAATGACCTTGTTTTTGGTTCAATAATAAATGTGTACTGTATTATTTTTTATGGAAAAATAAGACATCCCCTAAAAAAAGACCTAGCGCATCTTTGGAAGCAAAAATTAATATAAGACACTGTCTTATTTTCAGGGGAACAGGGTAGCTACCATGTTAACCAGCTACCGTGTGCTGGGAAGGAGAGACAGGGAAAGCTGCTGAGTCAGAGAGCTCAAGTACTGCTATGATGTGAGGTTGCTCAGATAATAGTTGTGGGTACAGAGACTAATGCTGCTTTGTTGGAAAGATATGCATGTTAACTAGCTGGTGTCCAGCTGACTGTCTGTATATGGAACTTTGCTATGAAGGACTGTCTGATGTCTATATGGCCACTGCTTTTGCAGTAAAGACTTATTCTTATATATCTACAACTTCTCATGACTTCTCCATTTAAGACCCAGCATCCAAGAAAGGCCAGCCTCAGGCTGGGGAGCTCAGATCCAACACTGTAACTAGTGAGCAGAGGATAAAGGAGAAACTTGAACTAAGTTTCCAACATTTGGTACAGTTATCAGGGTTTGAGAAGAAACCGGCCCTGGCATAGTCGTGAAGAATTTAGAAGAATATATGGTTTCAGAGCAACTCAGAGCAGCAGTGCAGAGCAGTACTCCTGCTGGCTCTGACAACACCTCAAGTTGATCATTTACTTATTTACACTTAATGTAGGTAGTGAATATTTATAAATTAAAATGCACATGCCTTCTTGGTTATAAGAAAGTTGGTCAAATTGCATGGCTAAAAAAAAAAAAAGAAGGAAACATATATTATATTGAAAACAAATACTAAGTTATTTTCAAACATTAATACTCTGTATAGTGAGAAATCTCTGTATCTCCTATTAAAGGCAATTAGGTTGCATTATTACACATGATATAGAAAAATTGGATAGCCTTGTCACTGTAATGTCATTAGTCAAAAATAACTGTTTTGTGTACTCCTAATAAAATTGGCATGACAATTTTTTCTAGTGTTAATTCCACTGTTTTATTATAATGATGTAAAAAGCTAAGTATACTTTATAATTTAACTCCAATAGTATAAATTGTAATAGAACAAATGTTAATAGGCTTATAAAATTACAATTGCCACATAAAATAAATAATCCCAGATTAAATCCTTATCATCATTTTATGATGCTCTAAGAATTACTGGAACAAAATTTGTTTGTATAGCCATTGAAAATTAAATATTCTATTCTATATTATAAAAGCCTAATATGCTAAGCGTCTGGTCCTCTGGTCTTCTGTTCAACCAATCAAAGCATAATATGCTAAGGCCACTCAACTGCTCACTATGACATGCACTGATCATCAGGGGCAGATGCTCTGACCAGTAGGTTACCTTGATGCTGGGGTCTGGCCAATTTGGACTGAGCTCTGGTGCCCTCCTATGATCCCTCCCTGGCTGGCGAACCTCCTGCCTCCCTCCCTGGCCCCAGTCAAGTACCAGTGGGGTCCCTTGGCTTGGCCTGCATTCTCTTATAATCTAGGACCCCTTGAGGGATGTCAAAGAGACAGTTTTGACCTGATCCCACAGGCCAGGCCTAGGGAGCCCACTGATGCATAAATATGTGAACTGGGACTCTAGTATATATACATTTGAATATACCTCATAATTCTAACAAGTTAGGAGAATTATATGTTATTTGATGATGATTTATTTCCTCTGTATTTTTTTACAAAAACTTTGTCTTTATATAGCTCTTCCTTAAATAGGGAATAAACTTGGGTGACTTTGACTTTCAAGTGTCTTCTATAACAAGCCAAATGGAGGAGCTTTGTGCCAATGGTTCTCTATGACACATTTTTCAAGTTTCATTTCAGAAGAAATTCTGCACTCACTGTCCTCCTTGAAATCTAAAGTTAATGAGTTAGGATTTGCTATTTTACAAATTGGTAATTTACATCCCTTGTATTTTTAATATGATTGATTTAGGTACTCCATCTTGTAGATCCTTTAGTCTTATATCTTCTATTTTACTTCATTTCTACTCTACCAGATTTATCTTTGTCTCTTTGCTTGATTTACTCTATTTTTAACTACTCTTAGGCAGAATGTATGAAAAACACAATGTACTCATACTCTAATTGTGCATGCTGGGCAATCTTTCTTCCTTTTTAGTACCCCAGAAGCTCTTCAAACAAGGCTGAAAGCCTCACACCTAAACACAGAGCTCTGGTATTCTGCCTGATTTTAAGTTAAAATTATTCACTTTAACTACAAATGTACACTTTACACATATTGCTAATTGAAAGTGCTAACATCTTGTACTGGATATTTACATCTATATTCATGAGAAATTGATCTTTAATTTTATTTTTTATTAACTTGTTCAAAATTTGGTATAACCGTTGTGCTGTCCTCTTACTTTCTAAAGAGATATTATATAATTGGTTCTGTTTATCACTTAAACAATTCATAGTTTTGCCAGTAAAACCATTTGGTTCTAAAGTTTTCTTTATATAAAAATGGTTCTGAGAAATTTAAGGGCTTTTTTAGATACAGACAAGGCTTTTCTGATATTTCTGTGTGTACCCACGTATAACTTTGATAAATTTTATGTATTAATGAATTTGTCAAGTTTACTAAAATCATTGTAAATATTGGCATAAAATTGCTCATATAACATTATTACTACTGTAATATCTATAGGATCTATAGTAATATGTTTCTTTTCTTGATTTAATTCAGTAAGCAATTTGTCCAATTTTATAATTTTCAGAGTCTAGTTTTGGCTTTTATAATTTTCTCTAGTTTTTAATTGATTCCTTCTCTTATCTATATTATGCCATTCCTTTAATTTATTCTTCTTTTCTAAATTGTTTGGTGTAATCTTGTATCACTTAACATATAACTTCTTCTGATATATTTAAAGCTACAGTGTTTTCTTAAGCTTTGGCTACCTTCACAAATTGTGATATATTCTCAATGTAATTCAGTTAAAAATAATTTTCTTTGAGATTTCTTCTTTAACTCACAGATTATGTAACAGTACATTTAAAAAGAAAAATTATCCATAGTTGTTAGATGGAGTGGTCTGTAAATAATGATTAGGTAAATTTTGAGGATATTGTCCAAAATTGTTCAATTATTACTGACTTTTTCTTTTGTTTTCTGAATTGGTCAGGGAGACATTTGAAACTTTCCTACTATATTAGTAGATGTCAAAATGTCTCTTTGTTTGTCAATATTTGTTTCATTAGGAAATTGTTATTAGCTTTGTACAACCTTATAATTTTATATAGTTGTGATAAACTGCATTTTTATTATCTTTATAAATATCCCTCTTTATATCTGATAGTATTCTTTGTCTCAAGGGCTATATATTATTTGATATTAACATAGCTATCCAGCTAGCTATCTTATAATTACTTATGTTTGCATAGTTCATCTTGTATATATATATATATATATATATATATATATATATATATATATATAATTTTGACCTATATTTTTCTTTATATTTCTTGTAGATAACATAGTTTAGTCTTGCTTTACTATCTTATCTGACAAAACACTTCATAATTAAACTTTTAGCCTATTTATTTTAATCAATTTATTAACATGCTTGGTACAAATACAATATCCTTTATAATAAGACAGGGATATACTAATTATCTTTTATGCTGTGAGGCATAACGACCAATCGAGTAATGACCGGATCACGTATCTGCAGGAAGGTGGGGTAGCGAACGACAAGTGGGCAGGGGAGAGCTACAGGAGGGGGCAGGGCAGCTAGCTATGAGAGCGTGAGGAGAAGTGGGGGGAGCTCCAGGAGGATGGGAGCAGCAGGCAGAGAGCTACAGGATGGTGGCAAGAGAGTAAGCTATGGGGAGGGGTGAGAGGAGCTATAGGAGGTCGGGTCAGCAGGTGGAGAGCTACAGGAGGGCAGCATCAAACTACTGGCACACAGATTCATGTGCAGGGCTACTAATTTTATAATAATATAGTTAATTTCCTCAATTCACTATTTAATGGTATTTCTTTATATTCCCATTTTTAATAGGTTGTTCAAACACAAGTCTCTCTTCATTTTAATACTGGACATTGAAGAAACTAATATTTTTATTAGACATTAATTCTCACATTCAGAAAAGTCAAATATTTTACAGAGAATATTTTTCTTCAACTAATTTATAAGTTGAAGATATAGGGATACAGGGGGAAAAGAAACAAAATATAAAGACAAAGCAGCCGAAATCGGTTTGGCTCAGTGGATAGAGCATCGGCCTCTGAACTGAAAGGTCCCAGGTTCCATTCCGGTCCAGGGTATGTACCTCAGTTGTGGTCATATCTCCAGAAGGGTGTGAGCAAGAGGCAGGTGATCCATGTCTCTCTCTCCTCAATGTTTCTAACTATCTCTCTCCCATCCTCTCTATAAAAAAATCAATAAAATAAAATAAAAAGACAAAGCAACAGGTAGTTTTATATAAAGTTCTATAATGATAGTATCTAGAAGAAAACAAGAAATACTGCTAGCAACTTATAAATGATGAAGTAGTCGTTAAATGAATCAACTTTATTTTGGCCTTAAGACAAAATAATTGTTTCACCATCTTTGCTCCAATTGTTTATTTTTTTGTTGTCTCTGCTGCTAAGTCTTGATTCTTATTAAATGAGTGAATATCTTTGGCTCCCCACATTAGGACACACAAAGCAGTGTTCAAAATGTTATTTGTTGAATTAATAAAATAAAAAATTCAGCTTTTTTATGAGCTGAATTCTTGGACAGTAAAATGAAAACAATTTTATTTGCAGCTTTTCTCCCTGAAATAGTAAATGGTTTGTGGTTCTTATCTTTTGTGTATAGTGTCCCTTTGACATAAATTCATTACCATCTTGCTATTGAGGCACCAATATCTTCAATTCAGAATCTCATAAAAAAAATTGTACTGATAGCCCTAATCAGCTTGGCTCAGTGGATAGAGTGTCGGCCTGTGGACCGAAAAGTCCCAGGTTCGATTCCAGTCAAGGGCATGTACCTTGGTTGCAGGCACATCCTCAGTAGGAGGTGTGCAGGAGGCAGCTGATCAGTATTTCTCTTATCAATGTTTCTAACTCTCTATCCCTCTCTCTTCTCTCTGTAAAAAAAATCAATAAAATATATATTTTTTAAAATGTACTGGCATTTTAACTTGATTTGTTTGTCAAGCTTGCCTTTGAAATATTGTATAATTGTAGTAATATCTAAAAAAACATTTTACATTTTATGAGGCTTTATGGGTATGAAGTACTTGCATATATTATGTATTAAATATTCATAACAGAGAATCATTTATGTAAAGAAGAAATATTAAAAAGTTGAAAATAAGATAGAAAGATTACTAGATGTGCTTTCAATGTCACACTAGAGCATTGTTTAATAGTCTCACCTAAGAATTATTGAAATCTCTAGTGTAATGAACCTTTTATGATATGCTCTTAATTACTAATCAGATGCCAAATTTTCTAATGTTACATGTTACCTTGGAGATTTTGTCTGATGGAGATTCAAGTAATTTATGTCTGATTGAAATTATAACCAAAGATTATGTTTTTATTGCCCTTTAGGATATTATCCAAGATTGTATATAATCTAGAAATTCAGCATTTTCTTGTTCAGTGAAAATCAATGTTCTATTTTTCATATACCATTGTACTTTCTTAATTGATGAGTTTAATAAATCTATGACATATACTTATTTATTTGTATAATACCTCTCTATATTGTTTTTGAAAAGTTATTATTGGATGTGACTATACTCATTCTCTATTAGCTTCCTTGAGTTGATCACAAAGAATGTAACACAGAAGAGCTATGTAACACATGTTTTTCACATAAAAAAATGAAATAGGGTCACATTATAATCAGTTGAATCAGTGTCCTAATTATTCATTCTTGAGGGCAACTACTCACAGGTCACAGTGTTCTCTAAAAATGAAACAACAGCAACAACAACAAAACCATCCAGCACTTGCCTATGGGAAAATGCATAAATAGTAACAGAATCTAATAATAGTAATGGAGGTGGGGGGTGGGGAGTTGCCAATGCCAACCATACAGAGCCATCATTTTATTTTTCCTGTACAAATTTAAAATGAAACCTATATTATGCCTGCTCACCAAGAGAAAGGTGAAGTAATGACTGCCCATTTACAAAATATAGACATGAATCATTTAATAGTCATCAAATCTAAAACAAAATCCAACTATGGTGCGAAGTATATTATTTCAAGTAGATTTATTTTTCTGTTTTCAGCTACTGTCCTTTTATACTAAGGCATAATTGACAAAGAATATTATATTAGATTTGAATGTACAGCATAATTACTATATATTCATATATATATATATATATATATATATATATATATCACAATAAGTCTAGTTAATATTCACGATCACACATAGTTACAAAACATTTTTCTTGATGAGAAATTTTAAGATATGATTTCTTAACAACTTTCAATATGCCATGTACCGTAGAGTATACCACAACCCCATGACATCTATTTTATAGCTAGAAGTTTATACAATTTGACCCCTTTCATCCATTTCACCCACTCCCAAACTCCTGCGTGTGGGCAACCACCAATCTGTTCTTTGTATCTATTTTATTTTAGACTATAGGTATAGGTCAAATCATACTGTATTTTTCTTTCTTGAATTGTTTCTTAACATATGCCCTCAAGGTCCATCCATGTTGTCACAAATGGCAAAATTATTGAAGTTTAATAGCTAAACAATATTCATATATATATATATATATATATATATATATATATATATATTTACTTCAGTCCTTCATCAGTGGACATTTAGGGTATTATCACAGTTTGGCTACTGCAAGAAATGCTTCAGTGGACATTAGAGTATATATATCTTTTTGAGTCAGTGTTTTTATTTTCTTTGAATAAACATCCAGAACTGAAATTACTGAATCATATGCTAGTTATACCTTTAATCCTATAAGGAACTTATTATTTTCTCTAGTGGCTGTGCCACTTCACACTCCCATGAACAGTGTACAAGGTTCCTTTTCCTCCACTTCTTTGACAACACTTTTTTTAAATTTTTCATAACAGCCCTTCTAAGAAATATGAGATGATATCTCATTGTGGTTCTGATTTCCATTTCACTGATGATTAATGATACTGAGCATCTTTCATGTACCTGTTAGAAATCTCTGTAATTTTTAAAGAAATGTCCATTAAGATCCTCTGCCAATTTTTAAATCAGATTGTATTAATTATTGACTTCTAAGAATTCTATATATTTTTTGATATAACCTTTTATCAGATATGTGATTTGCAAATATTTTTCCATTTGATATGTTGCTCTATCATTTTGTTGATGGTTTCTTTACTGTGAAGAAACCTTTTAGTTTGATATAGTATGACTTGTTTATTTTTGTATTAGTTGCCTTTGTTTTTGGTGTCAAATTTAAAAAGTTGTCAAGTTTGGTGCCAAAGAACTTTCTTATTACTTATGAGAAGTCCACTGAAATTTGTGCCATTACTTTTCTGTTTCAGTGACCTTTTATAGCTAGTTTCAAGAGTTACTCTTTACCTTTAGTTTTAGACAAGTACTCTTTGCTTTTACTTTAATCTTCTAGTTTTTTTAACTTTGTACTTACCTTTTCTGTTCAGATTCCAGAAAATGTAAGTTGATTTTTTAACAAAATTTAGGAAAATTATAACCATTATCCTTCAAATACATTTGTTCTTTCTCTTCTACTTTTTAGATTCAAATTATATACATATTATACTACCTAATATCATTCTTCTTTTCCCAAAGGCTTTATTTGTTTTTTGTTATTTTTTTCTTTCTCTTGTTTTAGGTTAGATGGTTTCAATTGGACTTCTTCAATTTTATTGACTCTTTTCTGTCATGTTCAATCTGAAGAGGGAGTTAAATTACTCTTTGTTCATCTTTAAGATTTTTATGTTTTACTTTTTTAAGGTAGTTCTATAGAAATCACAAAATATTTGTAAGTCTCTCTTACCTGGTAGGACTCTGTTTTCCTTATTATGACAGAAGCAAAAATCTCTAAGTTATTGAGCCTTCCAAGTATTATAATTTATAGAATACCTGTTAGTCTCCTCTTTAAGTTCACAATTTTTAGAGCATAGCTTATATACTGACATTGGAACTCTCCAAGCTGGGTATTTTTTCCTTTTAACTTATCTTTCTTTTAATTTGTCTTAATGTTACAGCCCTGTACTCCATCCTCTAACCTTGGTCTAATAGTAACTTTGATTTCTATTTATGTTCCCTTATGCTTCCACTTTACCAGTAGACTTGAGAATGATCTCTAGAAAAAGTTAATCAAAATAAGGCCTCACCTAGGGCAGACTCTTCTTTCAAGAATTGAATCTGTTCATTTTCTTCCTGCTTTTGTTTGTTCATCAGTGGCTTTAAACATTTAGAGGTTGTTGGTTTGTTTATTTTTTTTAACTTTATTCAGTGTTTATAGTTGTTGTATATAGCATATACTTGTAAGCAGTACAACCTTTCTGTTTGGTCTGGTTTGTTTTAAATTAAATTCCTGTAGTAATGGAGGAAAGTAATGGAATGGGTAGAGTAGCAGAAAGGATCTTGGCAGAACAACAGTAATTAATTCTTGGTTGTGGCATATAGGATGTAAGCTTTTAATTTTAATCTCAATTGATTGGTATATTCTATTTTATACTTTTAGGAATTCACACATGTATAAATAATAGCTTTGTTTGTTTTGAAAGCATGGAACTTTGTGTTTAGATTAATGAAGTACAGAGGCAAGCAAGCCCAGGGAGATACCATTAGCAACGTAGTTTCTGATAAAATCATTGGAAAGAATTTGGACTTGCATAAATGTTGGAAGTGGAGATTAAATGCAATTTTATAAAATATCATAGGGCAGAAAGTGCAGGATGACATTTTTATTATATATATTGAACAATATTAGGTAGACAAAAAGTTAGGTTACCCACGTTAACAAATTTTGATAACAGGTAAGTGTAACTATTAATCTCTCAAACAAAAGCAAAACAAAGCCCTCAATATTATAGGAACTAACAAACTAGAACTTATGTAATTGGGCGGTATGTGCCAATATTTATATTAATAACCACAAACCACCTGTCCAAAATATTAATTTATTAGATGCATGAGAGTGTTCTTTGCTACTAAATTATTCTAAGGAGACCTGTGAATGTAACTCAGTTTTTCATAAATAAGGCAAAGCAGGCAACTGTGCAATGATATTGTAGACAAAACAATAAATTAACAATTGCTCTAAAAATTAGAGTCATAGAAGTCAACCTTTTCTTACTATTTGCTAAAGAATTACAGACACTTACCCAAGTACTTTTATATTGCTTGCTAAGATTCAAAGCTCATATATGTTGGAGATGATTAACTCCACTTGAGAGTGCTTCTACTGAAGTGAATTGGCTTTCTTCCTGAGTAAACAAAATAAGTCAAGCTTTTAAAAATAAAAAATAAAAAAATCCTTGAGACTTTGTCTACACATATGACCTTTTCTTGCAGCACTATAATATGCAGAACAGGGTAGTGATGAAGAGTATGGATTCAGGGACTAAACTTCATAGGCTTGAACTACTTCTTAGTAATCTGAGTTTGGGCAAAGAAATTACCTTCTGTGACTCAGTTTCCTATCAGTAAAGTGGTAAATGCTTTAGTATCCATATCATAAGGTTGAAGTAAGTATTAAATGACTTAATAAATAGAAAGCATTTAGAATGATCACCAGCACATAAAAAGTAATAGAAAAGCACAGTTGACCCTTGAACCATAGAGCTTTGAACTGTTGGGTCCACTTACTCAGGCAGTTCAAAGCCCTGTTGTTTAGAAGTCAATTTTTTTTTCAGTACCCAGTTAGGAATCCAGAAAAGAAGGACCATTTGGAATTACATGAAGTTTTTGAATGTGAGGGGGTGGTACCCCTGTCCCATGTTGTTCAAGGGTCAACTGTATTAAAACTATCATAACTTTATGAAGTATTTCAAATAGTAACTGATTTTACTTTATAGTCTTCTAATGATTTAGTAACTTATTTTGCTTTACAATCTTCTAATGATTTAGAATGACATGAGACAACTGGAAATAGTGAGCTCTATTTAATAACAAGTTGATAGTACATATTTTTATGGTTTCTCAGAAAAAGTCATCTTTGCTAAACAAAAAAGAGGGTTCATACATTTACTTTCAGTCAATATTCGTTGATTACCTACTATTAGCAGTGAATAATATGGACCCCAAATGTTTACCTCAAAGAGTTTATAATCTAATAGGAATCCAGAATATAAATATAAATAAATTATATAGTGATATGTGCTAAGAAAGTTTTAAAAAATAGAGTTAAAGGATATAGGAAATGTTAGGAATAAGAGTAATTGTAATTTATAACCAGGTTGATTAAGAAATAAAGATTTTAATAAAGATTTTATGTCATTTGTCATCCATTCTGCTTTGTTATATATGGATTCATAAAGTTACTTATTTCATGGATAACAGCACAATCTGAAAATTAAATCTGGGTGGTAAATAGTTGCCAATTCTGCAAATTATTAAATCTGTAATTTGTGCAATTAAATTTATCTAGGTTTAATTTCTCCATCCTCCAAAGCAGAGAAAACCTATCCTATACAGTTGTGACAATCAAATCAAGTAGAGATAGAAAATAGTTTGGCAAATTCTAACTATACATGTAACACTCCTTCTTGGAGAACTCTAATAGTTTTCTCTTGAGAACAGCTTAGCTATCCATTTATTTTATTGAACAAGCCCTACATTTCAATAACTCCTTGACAGAGCCTATTCTAAGCATTTTAAAAAGAATAAATTATTCAGACCTCATCTTCAGTCCTAACACAATTAAGTATTTATTATTCTCATTTTAGAAATGAGGAAACCAAGTCACAGGAAGGCTAACTATTTAGTTTAAGGTTACAAGGTTTGATAAGGAAATTATCAAATTTCCCATGATAAGAAAACTATTGTTAGTAAGTTTACTTAACCTGTATGTTATTCTGCACAGTTAGGAATAAAAGGCTAACTTTCTTCCCTCTCACTCTTGGCAGACTAATTAGGAAAAGGCTGACCTAATCCTGTGCCAGGACACAGGACCTGATGAATGAAGCTTGAGTATCCCATCAAGTTCCTCTTGTTTGTGTATTCCACTGATCTGTCTGGATAAGAAACACTGAAACTTGTAGAGAATTTTTTTAGTTTATTAGAGCCAAGCTGATGACCTATGCAAGGGAGCAAGATCTCAAATACTTGGAGAATTGCAGTTTTTGCAGCTTATTTTATACATTAGAATAAAAGGATAAGACATAGGAATTTGTGTGAAATACATTAGTGTTAGATTCAATAGGGTGGGTAAAACTAAGTGGGCAAATATCTAGAATTGAATAAAAGATGAAATGGAGAGGCACTTCTTTTTTTACATTGCTGGATACGGGATAGTTAATGTTTAACATTTACAGTACATAGGGATGGTGCTAAGGAGCAAAATCATGATGAGGGGTTCTGTGGTCTCCTGCTCTGTGCCTGCTTTTATGCCTTCAAGGGGTCTGAAAAAGGAAGCTACTCTGATATTATAAAGGTATGTTGTCCTAAATGTACAATAAAGAATAAAGGAAAGAACTCACTTAAGGTAAAGATTGATCTTTGCTAAGAAGCTATATGCTTGGATCATGACTAACTGCCATGGCCTGACCAGTTGGGAATTTGTGATCAGACTATCCCATGTGGTCACTTTTGTACACTGAACTTGTAAGACTGCCATGTGGTCCACCTGAGCCATCAGGTTTATTACATATCCCCTTTTTGTTCACAGATCTTTAGAAAAATTTTACATGGTCCTAAGTGACCCCCACAATCACCTGCCATGTAGTGAACTTCTTTTTTCTTGTGAGCTACATGAATAGTAATACACTTGATCCTAAACAAAATATGCCAAATGTCAATGCATACTGCATTTTTTGTCATTCCTTATTTAAAGCAAGAGCTATATTTACATTTGGGAGAGAATGAATAACAAATGCCAATTCTCTACTTAAAGTTTCTTGTGTATAAGCATTTTGCTGGTTTATCCTATTGAATCTATATCTCCCCTCTTTAGGAAGAGGCTTGCTCTTGCATTTAAGATCAGAGAACATCAGCAGGATGAGAAATAATACAGTATGTTTTTGCTTAACCAATATCTATTGGGAATAAGCCCCAGGGGAATTTGAGAGAAGACCTGAACACCAGCTACTATCTCTGCCTTGCCAAGGAGAAAGTTTAAAAAAAGGTCTCACTGTCCCCCATAAGCCAGTAGTTCTGAACTCTGCCTGCACATTACTGAATTATGGGATACTCTTCTGTGTGCCATGGCAAAATCCATAAAGTTTAAGTAGCCATTTTGGGGAGGGGCCTGAGCATTAGTCTCTTCAAAATGTTGTCCACGTGGCTCTGACTGGGTAGCTCAGTTGTTTGGAGTGTTGTTATCCTGTATATACAAGGTGGTGGGTTTGATTCTATGTCAAGACACATACCTAGGTTATAAGTTCAACCCCAGGTGGGGCAAATACAAGAGACAAAAAATGAAGTTTTGTGTTTTTCTTTCTCTTTCTCAAATCAATAAAAACATATCTCTGGAGACCATTACATAAAAACCAAAATATTGCTGAGGTGCTTCTTCATTTCAGAGCTGAGAATCACTCATTGAGAATCAAAGTGCTAGAAACCATCACCAGTCCTGGACTGGGACCCTTGTTAAGTAAAGCCTCTCACCTTCAGACACATAACCATAAGAAGTCCAGGGAATATCACCATATTAGTTGAAAATAGCTTGTTAGGGAGTGAAATATTTGCTGAAACCCTTTGACCAGTCTCTCCCTGGTGTTCTAAAGTTCTAGCCTGTAGTCATTACAAAAGATCAGCCATCTGATGCAATTAGAAAAGTCATCTCTGAT
Organism: Lasiurus borealis; assembly: GCA_004026805.1. Lineage (NCBI taxonomy): Eukaryota > Metazoa > Chordata > Mammalia > Chiroptera > Vespertilionidae > Lasiurus > Lasiurus borealis. Next base: position 12,975 of record PVJN01001211.1, on the reverse strand, counting down.
TTCCTGTAACAAAATTGTATTTAAAAAAAAAATAAATTTAATTGATTTTTTATAGAGAGGAAGGGTTTGGGATAGAAAATAGAAACATCGATGAGAGTGAAAAATCAATCAGCTACCTCCTGCACTCCCCCTACTGGGGATGTGCCTGTAACCAAGGTACATACCCTAGACGGGAATCAAACCTGGGACTTTTCAATCTCCAGGCCAACTCTCTATCCACTGGGCCAAACCGGTTTTGGCCAAAGTTGTATTTTTTTTTAATCTATTTTATTGATTTTTTACAGAGAGGAAGGGAGAAAGATAGAAAGTCAGAAACATCGATGAGAGAGAGACATCGATCAGCTGCCTCCTGCACACCCCACTGGGGATGTGCCCACAAGCAAGGTACATGCCCCCAGATTGAATAGAACCTGGGACCTTTCAGTCCGCAAGCCGACACTCTATCCCCTGAGACAAACCCATCTCGGCCAAAGTTGTATTTTTTTAAAAAACAATTTTATTGACTTCAGAGAGGAAGTGAAAGGGAGAGAGCGAGAGAAACATCAATGATGAGAGAGATTCATTGATTGGCTGCCTCCTGCATGCTCTGCACTGGGGACTAAGCCTGCCACCCAGGCATGTTCCCTGACTTGGAATCAAATCATGACCTCCTGGTTCATAGGTCAATGCTCAACCACTGAGCCATGCTGGTTGGGCCTATAACAAAGTTCTTAGCCTAATGCTTGGCCCATACTATGCCTGTAGTAGTTATTAGCAGTTTCACAGAAACTTATCTCAAACTTATATACTTTTTTTTTATTTGTGACTATGTACAGCATTTACATTTCCTTTATGTCACACTAGAGGCCTGGTACATGGAAATTCATGCACTGGAGGGGGGGTCCCTCAGCCCAGCCTGCCCCTTCTCATAGTCCAGGAGCCCTCAGGGTCTGGAGGCTTCCCAGTGATGAAGGGAAAGTGATGCCCCCATCACACCTCTGTAGCACAAGCCTCAGCTGGCCCTGATTATCAGAGCCTCAGGCAGCCCTGGGCAAATGGGCAGCCATTATATGAGGTTTGCCTGCACCTCAGGCCAGCCCTTCTCCTTCACCAAGCCCTCACCAATCCTTCCCTCTGGCCATCCCTACACTGTTGACTGTGTCCATAGGTTATGCAGATACATTCTTTGATTAATCTCTCCACCTTCTTCATCCAGTTCCCCTTGCCCCCTCCTCTCTAACAGCTTTCAACTTCTTCCATGTATCCATGCGTCTGTTTCTCTCCTGTCAGTTTATTTTGTTCATTAGATTTCACATATAAGTGAGGACATGTGGTATTTGTCTTAAACTGACAGGCTAATTTCACTTAGAATAATATCCAGGTTCATCTATGCTGTTGCAAAGGGAACATTTTCCTTCTTTCTTACTGCTGCTTAGTATTCCATGGCATAAATATGCCACAGCTTTTTTTATCCACTCATCTGCAGATGGGTACATGGGCTGTTTCCAGATCTGCTATGAACATAGGGGTGCATATATTATTTTGAATTGGTGTTTAGAAATGCTTAGGATATATTCCCAGAAGTGGAAGCAATGGGTCCAAAGGCAGTTCCATTTTTAATTTTTTGAGGAAATTTCATACTGTTTTCCACAGTGTTTGCACCAGGTTGCATTCCATATCCTCACCAACATTAGTTGTGATTTATTGATGGTAGCCATTCTGAAAGTTGTGAGGTGATACCTCATTGTGGTTTTTATTTGCATCTCTCTGATGATTAGTAACTTTGAGTATTTTTTTCATATGTTTATTGGCTATCTGTATGTCCTCTTAGGAGTAGTGTCTTCAGGTCCTTTGTTTATTTTTTTTAAATTGGATTCTTTGTCTTCCTGGTGTTGAATTGTATTAGTTTCATACACACACACACACACACACACACACACTAGAGGCCTGGTGAACAAAATACATGCATGGGGATGAGGAGGTCCCCTCATCCCAGCCTGCACCCTCTCCAATCCGGGACCCCTTGGGGGATATCCGACTGCTAGACTGGCAGTTGGACATCCCTCTCACATTCCTAGACTGTGTGCTCCTAATTGCTCACCTGCCTGCCTGCCTGGTCGCCCCTAACTGCCCTCCCCCTTGCTGGACTGATGGTGCCTAACAGCTCCCCCACCCAGCCTTGCCACCCCTTACTGCCAGCATAATCACCCTCAACTGCCCCCCACTGGCCTGGTCACCTCTTATTCCCCCTTCCCCCCCACTGCTGATCTGGTCACCCTCAACTGCCCCTCTTGCCAGCCTTGTCTCCCCCAATAACCTCCCCACATCATCCTCGTCACCCCATGCAGCCTGCTTGTTCAGTCCTTTGGTTGTCTCTTGGTCTTGCCCTGGGCAGCTGGGGGGCTGAGGGAACTGGCAGACTCAGTGCACAGAGTGGCTGGACCCACCTGGAAGCGAGCCCAGCCATGCTGCTTGCCTGCTGTCCTATCAGGGCTAAGGGGACTGGGCACTGCCATCTTGTAGCTGTGGGCACTGCCATCTTTAAGGGTATGGCGGTCAATTAGCATATTCCCTCCTTATTGGCTGTGGGCGCTACCATCTTTGCGATGGCTTGAGGTTCAATTAACATATTACCTCTTTATTATATATATATATATATATATATATATATATATATATATCCTATCTACACACACACATATATATAATTTACCCCTTATTAGATGTATCATTGGCAATATTCTCTAATACAGTGGATTCCCTTTTCATTTTCTTGATGGTGTCTTTTGCTGTGCAAAAACTTTTTAGTTTGATGTAGTCCAGTTTGTTTATTTTTTTCCCCTTTCTCTTGCCCTAGGATTGTGGTCAGCAAACCGTGGCTCATGAGCCACATGCGGGTCTTTGGCCCCTTGAGTGTGGCTCTTCCACAAAATACCATTGCCTGGGCAAGTCTAGTTTGAGGAAGTGGTGTTAGAAGAAGTTTAAGTTTAAAAAAATTTGGCTCTTAATAGAATTTTCAATCATATTGTTGATATTTGGCTCTGTTGACTAATGAGTTTGTCAACCACTGCCCTAGGAGATATATCAGCAAAAAATATTGCTACAAGAGATGTCTGAAATTTTACTGCCTATTTTTCTTCTAGGATTTTTATGGCTTCACAGCTTACATTTAAGTCTTTTATTCATTTTGAGTTTATTCTTGTATATGGTGTAAGTTGGTGGACTAGTTACATTTTTTTTTCATGGACCTATCCAATTTTCCCAACACCATTTATTGAAGAGATTGTCTTTACTCCATTGTATGCTCTTGCCTCCTTTATCAAATATTAATTGACCTTAAAGGCATGGATTGATTTTTTGGCTCTCTGTTCTCTTACTTTGATCTATATGCCTGTCCTTATTCCAGGCTGTTTTACAAAGACCTTGTAGTATAATTTGATTCACAGCATTGTGATACCTCCCACTTCATTGTCCTTTTTCAAGTTTGCTGAAGATTTTCAGGGTATTGGAATATTTGTTCTAGATCTATGAAATATGCCATTGGTATTTTAACAGGAATTACATTGAATCTATAGATTGCATTAGGTAGTCTGGCCACTCCCATGATGTTAATTCTCCCAGTCCATGAACATGGTATATGCTTCCAGTTATTTGTATCTTCCTCAATTTCTTTCTTCAATGTCCTATAGTTTTCTGAATACAGGTCATTTGCCTCCTGGGTTAAATTTATTCCTAGGAACCTTATTTTTATTGCAATAAAAATAGAATTGTTTCCTTAGTTTCTCTTTCTGATAGTTCAATATTGATATATAAAAATGCTACTGATTTCTGAAAATTAATTTTATATCCTGCTACTTTGCTGAATTTACTTATTAGGTCTAGTAATTTTTTGGTGGAGTCCTACATTTTTTGTAAAGACAATTTTACTTCCTCCTTTCCAATTGGATGCTTTCTTTTATTTATTTAATTTTTTATTGTGGATAATATTGCAGGTGCACCCCTCCCCCATACAAACACACTTTGCTAACTTATTTCTTCTGTTTAATTTCTGTGGTCAGGAGTTCCAGTATTATGTTGAATAAGAGTTATGAAAGTAGACATCCTTGTCTTATTCCTGATATTATGGGAAATGCTTTTAGTTTTTGCACATTGAGTATGATGCTGGTTATTGGTTTGTCATATATGGCCTTTATTATGTTGAGGTATGATCCCTCTATTCTTATTTTATTTTTTTATTTTTTTAATATATTTTATTGTTTTTTTACAGAGAGAAAAGGAGAGGGATAGAGAGTTAGAAACATCAATGAAAGAGAACCATGGATCAGCCGCCTCCTGCACGCTCCCTACTGGGGATGTGCCCGCAACTAAGATACATGTCCTTGACCGGAATTGAACCCAGGACCTTTCAGTCCACAGGGCGATTCTCTATCCACTGATCCAAACCGGTTTCAACTTTATTTTAGTGAGAGTTTTTATCATAAGTGGGTGCTAGATTTTGTCAAATGCTTTTTCTTTATCTATTGATATCATAATCTGATTTTATCTTTATTTTTATGTGATATAACATATCTATTGATTTATGAATATTTTACCAACCTTACATCCCTGAAATAAATCCCACTTGATCATGGTCTATGATATTTTTAATACATTGCTGGACCTGGTTAGCTAATATTTTGTTAAGGATTTTGGCATATATGTTTATCAGGAATACTGCTTATAATTTTCTTTCTTTGTAATATGATTCTGGAATTAAGATAATGCTGGCTTTATACAAAGAGTTTAAAAGTCTTCCCTACTTTTGAATTTTTTTGGAATAGTTTAATAAGGATAGGTGTTATTTCTTCTTTGAATTTTTGGTAAAATTTGCTTGTGAAGCTAACTGGTCTAAGACCTTTGTTTGCTAGGAATTTTTGTTTGTTGTTTTCTTAAATTACTGTTTTAATTTCATTAGTTATAATCAGTCTTCAGATTTTCTATTTCTTCCTGATTTGGTTTTTGAAGATTATATGCTTCTAGGAAGTTACTCATTTTGCTCATGTTATCCAATTTGTTGGCATATAATTTTTCATAATTTTGTTTTACAATTACAATCTTTTTGATTTTCAGTGATATCTGTTATTACTTGTCTTTTGCATTTCTGATTTTATTATTTGGGCCTACTTTCTTTTTTTCTTAGTGAGTCTTGTTAGTGATTCATCAATCTTGTTTATCTTTACAAAGAACCAGCAGCTCTTGTTAATTTAAAAATATAGACTATTCCCCCATATCAGAATAACAATTAAAATAAAATTTTGCATAATAAAATATAAAAATAAATTAAAATTATATGTGCATTAGTCAGGGTTCTTCATTAAAACAGAACCAAGAGGATATATATGTATATATAGGTATAGTTATAGGCACATATATAAATATATGCACATACACACAAGTCCCAGGATTGCTAAATGAAGGTGGCAGGTTTAAAACACAGAAGAGTCAATGCTGTAATTTACAGGAAACCCAGAAAGAGCAGATGCTTAGGTCGCACGCGAGTAGAAGGCCAATGTCTTAGCTGGAAAACAGTTGGATATAAAAAATCCTCTCTTGAACGTGGGATGATCAGACTTTTCTCTCTTCAAGCTTTCAACTGATTGGCTGAAGCACACAAATACTAGGGAAGGCAATTTTCATTATTCAGTCTACCAAGTTAAAGGTCAATCTTGACCAGAAATGCCCTCAACAATGTTTCAAATCTCTTGGCTTCTTGCGAAAACAGGTTTTAAATCTGTCACTAGCTTCAAAAGCAAGTAGTCAGCCTTTGGCCCCATTCCAGTATATAATGGAACAAATTTCAGACCTCTCCCAGAGTAATTCTTATTTGTAGTCCAAAGACATAAGGCTGCTATAGTTAGATGTCAATAAAATATCTTCATGCAGTGTAGCAAAGGACAGAAGGAGCAAGACTTGGTGTGTAAGCCAAATGGGCCAGCTATCTGTTGTCTGGCAACTGTCACAAAGAAATAGCAGAGAATAGAATTATAAAGCATGGTTACACTTACAGACTAAAGAAAATATTGTCATATTTTTCAGAGGAATTTAAGAACACCACAGAGTTGAAGTTATATAGATAAAATATTTTTAAAAAGATGTAAAAGTGAAAAATTTGAATTAAAAATTTTAGTGAAAACTCTTATCTCAATCCAATTAATCTGAAATGTCCTTCTTTAATAAAATTGTAACTTCCGTCATTTATCATTTCCATTGAATGAGTCTGGTCTGATTAGCTCAACACATAATTTAGAATTTAAGTCTCTAAATTGAATTCTTATATCATGTGCTTACTCAAGCCAGGTGCATGTTGAAGTGAGCAATAGCATGTAGAAAATAACAAGCATTATTATTTGAACTAATTTCTCCAGGGTATTTTATTCATGACTACATGGTTGAGGTAATGTTTATGATTGGCTATGGTCAATTAAATTAACTAAATTTAATTCTTTTCTAATTTGAACAGTTTCATTCAGAATTGATGTTTAAAACACTTTTACTATATTTATCTGTTGTATAAGGAAAATATGGATAAACTATCAACTTTCATTAACATAAAAAAGAAATGCTAATCAGAAATCCTTGAATATATGTGCATTGTCTTATGGGATATTTATTCATTCTACTTACATAATCAGTTATGTACAAATGCATTATCATTCATACTTATATTTTTCAGAACATATTTCTTTTAACATTTTAAAAGTGAATAGTATCAGAAAATTTTCTTGGTGTCACACTAATGATCACAAGGACATGTCAATACCCCTCTCTATAGTGTCTGGACTGTTTGTTCGTAAGTTACTAGAATTGGTACTCACCCATTTCCAACAGTAGATATTATTTTGGAAGTGAGTCACATCTAGGGGTTTTATATCAAAATATTAAACATAAATAACAATAAAAATAAAATAAGGAATTGATTATAGAAAGCATAATAAATATGAAGGAATCCCTGCTGTCAAAAAGGCAAGTGATATTTCATTAATGGAAAACACAGACATTTGTGCAAAAATAAATAGGATCAGAATTAAATTTCTATTTAAAATCTAGAGTTTAATATATGCTGGTAAACAAACATAAACAATAGAGAAACATATAATATAAGAATATTTCCTATGGAAGTGACAAAGAATACAAACTGCAAAAAGCTAAAAGAAATTGGGAAAATAATTTATGAATAAAATGAGACTACCAATAAACAGGTATAAGTTATGAAAAAAAGAATAAAATAGAAACTCAGTAGCTGAAAAGTACAATGATGGAAATAAAAAATTCACTAGAAAGTTTCAACACTTTAAGCAGGCATAAAAGAATAAATCAGTAAACTTGAAGATCAGACCATTGAGTGTTAGAAGAAAAATAGACAACCAAAGGACCTGTAGGAAACGATTAAGTATGCCAGCATATGTATAATGGCAGTCCAAAGTAGTAAGGGGCAGATAAACATTGTTTATTTTAAAATATGTAATTTCACATTATATGAATTTTACCTCAATTAGAATATTTTACAGCTTCTGTTTTCCAGGATATCTGGCCAATAGATATTAATTTCAGGAAAATAAAGACAAACCAAAATTTAGAAACTTTCTCTAAAATAATTGGCGTATCATCTTAAAAAATGCCAAGAATATGAAAGTCAAGGGAAAATGAAGCAAGTCATCTTAATTGAAGGAGACTAAAGAGACATAACAAACATATATAGAGTACCATTTTGGACTGGAATCTGTGTAATAAATGACATTATTAGAACAATAGTTTTTGTTTTGTTTTTTCTGAACTGAATCTGTATATTATAATTTTAGTGTGCCAGTGTAGTATCTTGATTTTGATTTGGGCATTTAGTCATGCATTTTTTCTTTTAAAGGTATACCAAAGTTCCCAAAGGTGATAATGTCGAGAGAGAGAGAGAGAGAGAGAGAGAGAGAGAGGGAATGTTTTAAAATGCTAACTGTAGGTGAAGGAAATAAAGTGTGTTATTTGTGTTTTTCTTTCCTAGCCCCTTAAGTCATGCATTCCTGAGTTCCAACAATCTAAATCTACTCATCTCTATAAACATGCCTGCCTTTGCAACTGTGTTCATTTTCTTAGTTTTAATTACTACCTTGATTTTAATAACTTTCAATCCATATATTCACTTTTGGAAATATCCTTTAGAATCCCACTTACTAGTATCTAATTATCTGAATTCAGAATCACTTTACATTTAACACTATTTATTCATTGATTGAACAAATATTTACTAACTTTTTATATGGCATGTGTAATGTCAGATACAAAGTGTAGATTACTGAACCAGTCATTTGGTGAGCCAAACTTTCACAAAGCTAATAGTCTTATTATATTCTCTTTATGGCTTTCTTTGCTAAAATAATTAACTTGTAATGTCTTTTGAGAAATGTTGGAGTTACCCTTACATGCTTTATCATCCTCTACATACATTTTATAAAAAAACTTGCATCAATGGTATTTCCTTATTAGAGGCCCAGTGCACAAAATTTGTGCAGGGGGGAACAGGGGGTATCCTCAGTCCAGCCTGCCCCTTTTCAATCCGGGACCCCTCAGGGGATATCTGACCACCAGTTGGACATCCTCTCACAATCTGGGACTGCTGGCTCCTAACTGCTCCCCTGACTGCCTGCCTGATTGTCCCTAACTGCCCCCCATCCCTCTGCTGGCCTGGTTGTTCCTCACTGCCCTCTCTGCCAGCCTGGTCACCCCTCACTGCCCCCCTCTGCTGGCCTGGTTGCTCCATGCAACTCGCTGTTCAGTTGTTTGGTCATCCCTCACTAACACCCCTGCTGGTCAGTCATTTCATTATTCCATGCTAACCCCCTGCTGACCTGTCACCACATGCAGCTTGCTGTTCAGTCATTTGGTCATCACTCACTAAAACTCCTGCTGGCCTGGCTGTAGGCAGCTATCGTGTGAGGGCATGAGGGTTAATTTCCATATTACCTCTGTATTATATAGGATTATTTATCAGATAATATTACTATAAATAAATTATTAATAAAATAAAAGTATGTAAACCTAGAAAACTTCTCATTAAACATTAAACATCTCTGAATATAGATTACAAATTAACAACTATTTTGAACAATTATATGCCAACAAATAGGACAACCTAAAAGAAATATATAAATTACTAAAAACATACAACTTACCAGAACTAAATCATGAAAAAATAGCAAATTTGAACAGACTGATTACTGGAAAGGAGAATGAATCATTAATAAAAAAAAAAAACATTCCAAAAAAATATATCTTAGCTCTTTAAATCCACGGTTATAGTATGTAGTCAAGTGAAAATCCAAACTCAGAGCTTGAATGATGCACTGATACTCAGGAGAGCTACCTAAAACTAAAATCAATTCATTTAATTCCACAAAAAGCCTCTCTCTCAATTTGCTAAACTACAAGAAAACAAAGAAAGACAACCAGCTTTAAAAGTTCTTAACATTTTTTATCAAGGAGTACACAGAGGCTTATACAACCTGGTCAGTAATGATTCCTACAAAATGTGAGCATGAGTTTTCAATTTAACCATTACATTATATGAATATAGTACAACGTCTTGCACAAGGTTTCTACTAAAATATCTAAACAAGATACAATTTTTGGCAACCTAGAAAGGTTGTAACACATAATTTACTATAGATTTTAATAAAATAACACAGATAAAACATTTTAAGGATAACCATTTTATAGATTTTGTTATGAGTTCTCAGTTATTATAGATGTATTTTCCAGTAGAATTTAGAATATAGTCTACTACAAGATGAGCAGTCAAAAAATATGAAAAAATAATAAATATTAATGAATAGTTATTGAGTTAACTGCTTCTCAGAAGAGAGCATTCACAGTTCCTTTTTTTCTTAGTGATCTACCTACTCTCCAAAAGAAAACATATACAAGATATATTTATACAATTATAAAATGACCCTACCAAAATCTGTTTTTTTATAAAGAGCAAAAAAATTGATAAGTCTCTGTCCATATTAGAACAAAAATAGGGAACATACAAATGATCATTTTAAGAATAGGAGAAGTGATTGTGTATTCTACATAGTTAAAGGATGATAAGTAAAACTATGCCTATAAATTACATAGGTTAAATGAACAAATGTTTTATAATACAAACATCAAAACTTACTCTAAAAAGTGTATATGATAAAACTGTAATATATTGTTGAAAAATTTAAAGATGATCTAGGTAAATAAAGATATATACCTTGATCATGGTATGGAGACTCAGTATTATTAAGATGTCATTTCTTACCAAATTGATCTGTGATTCAATGCATTACCAACCAAAATAACAATCTACTTATTCATAAAATTTGACAAGATGATACCAAAGCCATATGGAAAAAAATTGGACCTAGATTAGCCAAAAACAACTTTGATAAAGAACAGCAAAGTTAGAGGGCTAAGAGTTATCAAGGCAGTGTTACAGACTCATTGAAATAGCCAACGGTAACATAACAGACCAGGCCAGTCTTTGGCAAGAAGGTAGAAGAGGTAGACCTCTCATACCCTTGTGAGAGTATAGAATATTACATGCAGTTTGGAATCCAGATTCCAAAAATGTTAAACATACACCTATTTCACAATCTTACCCATCCTTTCCTTCTAGGTATTTACTTGAGAGAAATAAAAGCATATATATATATATATATATATATATATATATATATATATATATAGACTAAGCAACCACTGCATCCAAAACAACTGAAAGGATGACCAAAGAGCCTGTGTGGGGTGACCAGGCCAGCAGGGGGGTTAGTGAGAGGTGACCTAATGACTGAGCATCAGGCTGCATGGGGTGACCAGGCCCACAGATGGGGCAGTTGGGGGCGACCAGGCTGGCAGGGGAGCAGTGAGGGGCGACCAGGTTGGCAGGGTGGGGGGAAGTTGGGGACAAATGTACCTGCAGGGGCGGGGCAGTTGGGGGTGACCAGGCCAGCTGGGTAGGCAGTTAGGTGTGATCAGGCAGGCAGGCAGGCAGGTGAACAGTTAGAAGCCAGTGGAGAGGAATATTTAACTGCCAGTTTTGGCCTGACCATGCAGACATCCCCCATGGGAATCCGGATTGGAAAGGATGCAAGCTGGGCTGAGGGAGCTCCCCCCAGCCCACCCCCATGCACAAATTTCATATACCGGGCCTCTAGTATTTTCAAAGAGCCAAGCATGAGTGTACATAGCAGCTTTATATAATATCCCAAAACAAAATCTAACTGCAAGATAGGTAGCTCTTCTGCTCTTCTACTCTTATCCATCTTCTAAATATAATACCTTTTCACTTTTGAAAGTAATTCTAGAAGCCAGAGAATTTAGGATATGCCATATTTTCCTTTTAGAACTATGATTTTATATGCTTACTATTCTACATTAATATAGCTTGACTTTTATGTTTCTTTTAATTTTTTATGGCTGTAAAATACACTAATTTAGGAAATAGCCTTCAGTTTTTTAAAATACCATATCAATATATGTATACATAACTTTTGTTTCCATTTTGCCATTCTACTTTGTGTCCTATACTTCCCAACTCCCGTATTTCCTATATCCCAGAAGATATTGTTTATTTGTGGGAAGTGAGTGAAATAGTTCTCTAGTGTTTCTAGGTATTTTTAACAAAAATTAGCTTTTAAGCTTCTCTTAACAGTTGTTGAGTTTTCCCATCAGTTTTTAGTACAGTATAATTGCACACTGTAATGTTAAATAGCATTACTTATTTGAAGGGCAAATGCGGAAATGGAATGTGTGACTGATAATGTAACTTTAGAATAACAGCATGAATTTTACCATACAAGCAATGCCTGCAATCAACTCTCAAATCAATTGCAAGAAAAGAGAGATGGCAAAGATCTATTTTGATAGCTGTAGCTCCTCCCAATAATGTTAGTGTTTATTATACAAAATCATACATTTAGCAAGCAAGATGTCCATATTTGTAGGTCCAAACAGTAATTTTAGGATTCATGACTTTTCCTGATTTCTGCTAATTATGAGCCTTAGGGGGTATTCTTATAGAAAAGATAAAAGAAGCTGAGAAATAGAGCTTGGGAAAAGAATTAGGTGTAATATTGTATACCTCCATACTTAATATTTAAAATTTAGATGCATGTGTGAATTTATTTTAAGCACAATTAAAAATAATAAAATTACAACTAGTGGAAAATTATTCAAATAAGTTTACAGTTGATGCTAGACACTAGTGATAAGTCCAGAAAAATAATTATCCAAAATTGACATTTGCTATGATTATTTCTATCACACACACACACACACATACACACACACACACACATTCTTGAACATATATAATAAACATGTCTTTGAACACAAATTCTGATCACAAACTCTGAAAATATATGTTTTCTCTCAGCATTAAATCTAAATTTTGACTGATCCAAGTGGGCTGAACAAAAATTAGCAAAGTAACCTCCGTTATTCTGAATTCAACCACTGGATGTTATAAAATCACAACTAAGACATAATTCCAGAGTAATGGCAATGCTATAAGAGTGCTGATTTAATGTGAATTTCAAGACAGACTATGAAAGGGTCTCCTCATTCCAGCATTTAATATTTTTATGGAAGCAATCAAATAGAAAAACAGGCTTATTAACCACTATATTTTGTATCCTGTTTTATGTGTACTAGGCACCACCATATGAAATGAGGTCCACTATAATAAAATGTACTGATTTAACTTATACATCATTTCTAAAACACTATAATACTTTTCAGTAGCTATGTTTTTTGACATTTTTCACAGGATGCATAAAATATAAACAATTTTATAGAAAATAAAATATCTCCTTAATTTATTATAGTATGACATTGTCATTTACTGATCACAGACAATGGTAGAATGCAGGATAAATCATTTTCAGTTAAGATAAGCAAAAATAAATATAAAGCAAAAATTTCACATATAGGCCATATTAA